>CATIWK010047332.1:0-19083 GCA_949634005.1 Mallotus japonicus | reverse complement strand
CCCTATATTTTTAATATTTACGCGTTTCCCCCACGTTTCTGTTTCCTATATTTTTATGAAATGCCGTTTTCCCGTATCCGTTTCCGCGTTTCCCGCTTCCGCGTATCCGTTTCCGTGCATCATAGTATTTAGCGATACATTACAGGGATTCAGGAACAACTCCATTTCCTTTTGTTTTCAAAAACTTTGGAATGTTGTCTTATGAAATTTCATGATTGAGAGATTAAGAGAACCATCTTCAGTACATCAGCTCATAAAATAATGGCTTCAGCATCTGGTTTTTCAGGGGTTTCAATAATATACCTTTTTGTCCTCGCCTTCCTCATTTGTGGGTGTGTGTGAATTACAGGGCTTCAATTCAACATTAACTGAGCCAGTAGATACTGGGAGAAGAGGAGATCAAATTAAAGAAATGGAACTCAAATTGCACCCAGAGTTGAAAGAGGCATTGACTGCACTTTGCAATGATGCAAAAACAACTATAGTTGTCTTAAGTGGGAGTGACAGGTTGATCTTAGATGAGGTTAGTTTCCTAAATTCATATATTCTTTCTTAACTTTTCCATGAATTAAAACAGATGATAGAACTTTGGAGGGGGTCTTAGCCAATATTTTGCCTTCATAGAACTTTGGGGAGTTTGACATGTGGTTAGCAGCAGAGCATGGGATGTTTTTACGCCTGACCAGGGGAGAATGGATGACAACAATGCCGGAACACCTAAACATGGAATGGGTTGACAGTGTGAAGGTGCTTCCATTGAAATTGCTTTCCTTTGTGGTTTTGCATCATTGTCTGAAGCAACTAAATGACCCTTTGACTTGTTTTCAGCATGTTTTTGAGTACTTCACAGATCGAACTCCCCGGTCACATTTTGAACTTCGTGAAACATCACTTGTATGGAATTACAAGTATGCAGGTACTTGCTCATTTTTGGACAGCGAACTAGGCTAATCTATTGAGGAGTTACTATTTTCATATTTCCTTTGTTTATTCTCATGTTATTATGTTTGTAGATGTTGATTTTGGAAAACTTCAAGCTAGGGATATGTTGCAGCATCTCTGGACAGGACCAATTTCTAATGCATCTGTTGATGTCGTTCAGGGTAGCCGATCAGTTGAGGTTAGAGCTGTTGGGGTTACAAAGGTGAATTCCAGTTTGATTCACTTAAACCTTCGTAAATAGCCTGATATTTCTTCTTGAAATTATGTAAATGTTAAAGAGTGATTTGTTTTCATTTTTGATGGCTTCATATTTATTCAGGGGGCAGCTATTGATCGAATATTGGGGGAGATTGTTCATAGTAAGTCCATGACAACCCCGATTGATTATGTCCTCTGCATTGGGCATTTTCTGGGAAAGGTAATTTGAACAAATTCTTTTAGACAGGTCACCTTCTAGCTTATTCATTATTTTAAATGCAATTTAGTGAGAATGTCAATCAGAGTTTATGTAGACAGATATATGTTGAGCAATTTGATTTTAGTATTGCTTATTGAATTTAGTTATAGTGAACTCCTATTCACTATGATATATTGATATTATCAAACTGTTGAAGCAAAAACTAGAATGCTGATTGTGGTTAAAATGTATAGCACATTTTGTTTCATGTCTGCAGCTTGATGAACCTGCCTGAGGGTTTCAAAGAAATACAACTACTGCAACCAGCTTTTATGGATTGTTTTGCAGGATTTTATCGAGCATTCTTTTTAAAAAAATTATTCATTTAAAGGAAATCTAACTTCAATCTGCCATATTCTTGATAATATTCTCTGTACTCATTGTGCAATCAATAAAGGAAATGGTCTTAACATTGGTGTCGGGTCACAAATGGGCAATTGGGAAACCTTTTGAGTTGCAGGATAAATCTTTTTAATTGGGATTTGTTCAGCATCAAAGTTGACTGCAATTCTTTTCAAAAGTGACTTTCTTGGAGGAACATACAGGGTTTATTTGTTCAATTTTTAGGAGCAGCCATTTAGCAATAAGTCTCCTGATTATATTTTGAACCCACTTTTGTTGAATGTCCTTGAAGAAGCACAACGGTTTTTCATTTGTGATTTGGATACTCAGAAGTAGAAATGTAAATGGCTTTTAAACCTTGGAATGCTCTTAATTTGAATATCTTCCCTTTTGTTTCAGGATGAAGATGTGTACACTTTCTTTGAGCCAGAGTTACCTTGTGATGGCATCGGTATTGCAAGAATCAAGCAAACTGATGGATTAAAGTCACCCGGAGAAAGGCGACCTTCTTTGAAGCTTCCAGCAAGCAGAACAGGGTCAAAACCATCTCAAGGTAAAACACCACGACCTTTGGCAAATCCTGACAAAAAAAATAACAATCACAGCTGTGGAAGTGGGCGGAGGCAGTCACCAGAAAAGATTTCATGGAATGTGCTTGATCTCAAGGGAGACAATTATTTCTCCTGTGCTGTGGGGCGAACTCAAACAAGTGCCCGTTATCGACTACAGTCATCAGATGAAGTTGTCTCATTCCTAGAGAAACTAGCCTTTCCATCTTCACACGCATAATGAAGAAGCAGCAACATATTGTCCTCTGTTGTCTTGTACTCTCAGCTCTCACACTTGGTAAAGAAAGTTCAAAGGACCAGTTTCTGTATTTTGAAGGCAAGAGAAAGAGCATTTTATATCTGATGTAGCAATGTTAACTATTATAGAACATGCCTGTCTTAAGAGGAAACTGTCGGGTAGCATCAAATCAAAAGTTTAGATTTGATAATGAAAGAGAACAAGATCAAACCACAATATTGTTGAAAAAGACTAACAATTAATTGTTCCGAGTGCCAATTACTTGGTTGTTATGGTAAAATGAGAATTTCAAAAATGGGAATTTCATGTTATATACTCCTCCCTAATATGACCTCTCGCGCACTGGCCTCTGGTTATACACGCTTCACACCAGCACTTGCCCTTGAGATCATTGGAGTCCCCTCAAATCTTCAATTCTGTAAAAAATTTAGAACTTATATCTGTGCGCAGTCCTGCACATTGAACTTTCTTTTGAGAAAATTTTGGTGTCGTGTATGATTATTTTATTTTACAAAGTAGATTGTACTTGTTAATAATCATCAAATGATTTAATATACTTTCATTTATGGTGATAAAAGTAAAATGAAAATAAAGTAAATAAAAAATAAAGTTACCTTCGAATATCTAAATAAGGAGTGAACTCAAAAAAAAAAAAAAACAAATACATATACACACATAATTGTTGTATAAGCCCCCTTCATACGCTTCTTCAAGATGGCTTGAGCAATGAGAATCAAAATGGATTACATGTATGCAAATTAAATCCGAACATTTGTTGATCCTTCTGAAGGTATAGTACCTATTGTGTGTAAATGAATCTTCAAGAGAAAGATAAGTGCAGACGCGAAGGTAGAGATCTATAAAGTTAGGCTTGTAGCGAAAGGGTTTCGCCAAAGGTAAGGGATGGACTATGAGGAAACGTTCTCGCTGGTAGTCATGCTTAAATCCATTTAGATTCTTCTTGATGTAGTCGCACACTATGATTATAAGGTTTGATACATAGATGTCAAGACCGCCTTAACTGCCGTATTGAGGAAGATATTTTCATGGAGTAACTAAAAGGTTTTGAATCTCAGAATAAATCAAAAGTGTGCAAGCTTGATATATCAGTCTATGGTCTAAAGGATGCTTTAAGGAGTTGGAATCATCATTTCGATGAGGGTATTTGTTCTTATGATTTTATTAAGAATGAGAATGAGCCATGTGTTTACAAGAAGGTTAGTGGGAGACAATTCACTTTGCTAGTCTTGTATGTTGATGATATTCTACTTATTGGGAATGATGTTGGTATGATGACTTATGTGAAAGTATGATTGGCTAAGACCTTCTTAATGAAAGGCTTAGGGGAGGCCACTTATATTCTCAGGATTTGAGTCTATAAAGATAGATTGAAGAAAATGATAGGTTTATCCTAAAGTATTTACTTGAAAAATGTGTTGAAGAGGTTCAACATGCTTGATTCCAAAAGAGGATCATTACCTTTTAGGCATGATATTCACCTATCTTAGGAGATGTCACCCAAGACACCCGAGGAAATGGCGAAGATGGCCAAGGTTCCTTATGCTTCAGCTATAGGAAACCTAACATATGTTGTGTACCAAGCCGAATATAGCCTATGCTATTAGTGTGACTAGAAGGTTTCAATCCAATTCAGGCTTGGAGTATTGGGTGGCAGTTAAGGCTATCCTTAAGTACTTAAGAAACACTAAGAATTTAGTCTTAACTTATGAAGAAGGTGACTTACTGCTTGTAGGTTTTACAGATTTGGACTTCCAGTCAGATGTGGATGATATAAAGTCTATCTTCGGATTTTTCTTCACCTGTAATGGAGGTGCAGTGAGCTGGAAGAGTTCCAAGTAAAGTATCACTGTTGATTCCACTATAGAGGTCGAGTATATAGCCGTATTAGATGCTGCTAAGGAAGATGTTTAGATTCAGAAGTTCATTATCGAACTAAAAGTTATTCATTCCATTGAGTCGGTAGTTCCTCTCTTCTATGACAACAATAGAGTCATCACTTTGGCAAAGGAACAAATATCTCACTAGAAATTGAAACACATAGGAAGGTGCTATCATATTATTAGAGAACTTGTTGGGAAGGGCGATGTGTAGCTTCAGCCGACAATATGGTTGATCCACTGAGTAAGGCACTCATTCAACTATAATTAGATTGACATCTTGAGAAGATGGGTATTATATATTTTACTGAATGACGCTAGTGCAAGTGGGAGATTGTTAGCATAGATATGCCCTAGTGCCATTCTTATAATATAAATGACATTATACTTTTATCCCTATAGCAACATAATATTCATTTAAATAAACTATTTGTTAATTTGAGTATTTACCATTTAACATTATGTTAAATGAGTTTATAATCAAAAGTTGATAATATAAGTAACAAATTTATTTAATACATATGCTATAAATTGTCCATAGTCATTGGATTAATATATGGGTAGTATTAATCCGTAGATTATATCACCTTTGTCTATTTTCTTTAATCGGTATGTGATATCGATATTGGGAGGCAGTGAGTCTCATGCTACTTAATATGAGAGATCAGAATAGATATTTGGATACTCATGTGATGGGTGGATCGAACTGTGACGTAATATATGTGATTGTGTGGACATTCACTTTTATCAACAATCAACATTTTTACATAATGGTGCATATAGTCTTTTGACTTAAGGCAGCATAGTCATCCATCAATGATTAGTTAGAGTTTATTACCGCTTACATACTTGTGCTAGTCATGTATGGGTATATGGCGTGTGGTGGTTCTAGTTGGTTATATATAGGGATGAGTGATCGACTAAGATAGAATACATTACCTGGAGTGAACCAGGATAAGATCTTATGCTACATAAGTTGTTCTTGATGAATAAGTACCTGACCATATTAGTGTGAAAATTTCGCAAGTACACAGAACTGTACAAGTAGTATAAAAATATTGTCCCATAGAGATTGAGGATCAACTGTAGAGTTCTTCAAGTGTTTACTTATTTAGAGTACCAAATTGAATTTGTTCTAAGTTAAGTTAATTTTATCAAAACTAAAAGAAAAATAAATTCACAATATGATTGAAAACTAGGATTCTTACTTTTAACTTAACCTTTCTAAGAATAAAATTAATTCCTAAACCAATTTAGAGTCTAGTTCACTTGAGAGCATCTTAAGAACTATGAATCTTTCTCTCGAATAACCTCATAATTAATTGATTACAATTAACATCCAATTATTTAGTTCTCACTTAATTAAATGCTTCTTGTAACTAATTTTAATTTCAGCTCTTAATCAATATTAATTGCCTAATTTTCTCTCAACTAACTAAACAATTAATAGGTTGTTATTCTTTCTGAATAGGATCCATTTCTCAGTCAAACCCTATTTTCTAGATTCATTCATTAGGTGATCAGTTTAATGAAGACCTTAAGCACAATTAGGTGATCAGTTTAATGAAGACCTTAAGCACAATAACAACCAATGAACTAAGTCTTTTGATTTAGGTTTAATTCAATTTAATCATATGATTGAGTCAAAGCAAGAATCCTAAGAGAAATTTAACTACACATATTGATTAAGAGAAAAGATGAATAACAAAATAAGAATCCAAACATCATTACTAAATTAAAGTTAAACAACAATAGACTGAGGAAGGAAAAAAACTCCTTTTTTGCTACATAAAGCTGAAATGGAAGCTTTAGAGTTCTTAATCTTGGAACATCAATTCCCTTGATCAATAGCAAAACTAAAAACTAATGTTTATTCTATAAATAAAATAGTAAAGAAGAAAAAAAAAACTGTTCAACAGTAACCCCATCTAATGGCCTCCATCTCTCTCTTTTAAACTTTCAAAAAGAGATTTTCTAATCCTAAGAAAAAAGCAGCTTAAGATTCAAAATTTAAAATGCAGTTTGCTGACATACGACTGTGCGTACCTAAGCGTATGGCCGTGTGTCTCTATAGCCTTGGTCCATTGAAGCAAGCATGGCTGTGCGCACCCATGCACACGTCTGTGCGTCGTCACTTGCATGTACACGGTTGCGTAAATCAATGCACACGGCCGTGCAAACTCCTTTAGCCTTAAAAGCTTGATTTTTTCCTACGAGTGCATCATCTTCAACTCCTACCTCTGGCTTATTCTCTTCTATCACTCCTCCAATGTTCTTCATATGACCCTGAGCATTAAAACCATATGCAATTAACCCCAAAATACTTAAAATTAACAAAAACTATAAAATTTAATAAAACCATAAAAACAACATAAAAAACCTTATAAAGAACTACAAATGCATCTAATAAAATCCTAATCCTACCCCATTGAGTGTTCAGAACACAATGCTTTTCACACTCATCAAATTCCCCCACACTTGAGTCTTTCCTTGTCCTTAAGCAAACATGAAAACACTCTATTAACATGAAGAATCAAATCGACTAACTAGTTTTAACTTGACTGACTATTTTAATCTTCCTTTAATATAAAGTTTAAGAACTAAAAATTAAAATAATAACTCAAGGTCAAGGATATATTATTTACCGTGTGAAGAATAAATTTCTTAATTGAATTCATGAAAAGTAGACAATTGACATAAAAAAAGAAAATAAGAATCATTTCAATACTTAGGAAGCCTAAAATTCAACATACAAGGTAGTCACATGATAATTCTAGTTAATTATTTATTAAAGGCTTTCCCAATCTTAGTATCCCTCACCTTTCCTACACTACTCGGTGTGGATACCTCTAAAAAGGGTCATTTGGATGCTCATACTCTATTTTAAAGCATTAGAGTAGAAAGAGCATATGAAAATTAAAAATTTAAAGTTTTAGCTCCCAAATAATTTATCAACAAGTGGGTTTTACACTCCACCTCATTTGTTTAAGAGAAATTTAGAAAGAAAAAACCATAGGCACCAGGATACATATGAACTTGACTAACCTAAGAGTTGAATTTTAATTCCTACTTACAAGCATTTTTCTCAAATTCAAGTATCCAAATTCAATCATTCAATGGGGAAGTAAGCATTAAGTTCATTAAAAATAAAAAATCCTTAACCACAAATTATTCTTCTAATTTAAAAGTTCAAACCAAACATTAAATGAAGATTATTATACTTGCTCAAGAAAACTGCATTTAATGAATTAAAATTTTCAAAAACTCAAGTGTAATGCATGAATGAAAAACAAAATAAAAATCTATCCTAATAATATGCATGATCCCCATCTAATCTAAAAAAACAAGATAAATCAAACTAAAACTAAGAAAAAATAAAAGAGCAGTATACTCCCCTCATTTAGATGCACTTGGAGGTAAAACAAATGGAATGTCGTACTTTGATGTTTTATTTGATCCCCTTGATCTTTTAACGTGAGGAGCTTATTGCTTTAGTTCTTTAATTTGAAGCTGCAATTTATCACTCATTGCATCAAAACGCCTTTTTAAAGCATCCCATCTATCCAAAATCTCCATAATAAATGCTCCCATCATAGTGTCAGAGGCCTCTAACCACTCTGTAATCCTCCTTAAGATGTCCTCACTCTCTGCACTAGTATTCCCTCTTTTTCTTGACTGTACTTCACTAACATTGTCATATTCTATTTCCATAATATTTAGAAAAGGCACATCACCATGTCATAATGTAGGTTGGCGCAATAAATAACACCTACATGAAGTAACATCCTTCAAATCTTGCCATTCTGTGATGATCTCCGCCCATAAGGAAATCTGCATCTAACAATTCAGATTCCAATGCCCCCAAGTCATGTTTGGCTACTTTAAAAGGTGCAAAATGCATCGCCATACCTGAAACTATATGCCCTATGGATATTGCTGCTTTTTGTGACTGCACCACATGCCACATTGATTGAAAAACAAAGTATGTACTATATATTTTTTATTAGTATGTAAACACCATATCATAAAAAGCTCATTGGGAGATACCTTAGTACTATCCCTCTTCCCAAACATCGAATGTGGCATAAACTTATGCATTAACAAATATGAATCATTTTTTATTAATCCATTATTCATTACTTGTCCCTCACATAATCTTATCCCCTTCAATGATTTCATTCCAAAAACCATACATATTGTAATTTAGTGGAGGTTGACAAATACCTCCATCAGAAAAAGCTAAAAATTTTATACATCAGCTCATAGTTAAAATGATATTCTTTGCTAAAAAATCTACAAGAGAAGACTTTTTTATTCTCATATAAAATCTTCAATGTAATATAAAAATTAATAGTAAGCTCAAAGAAAACATCATATTTGACTGCCATCAATTTAGACCAACCAATTCTATCACAAAGAGCATATATATTATCCTTCAATCCTATATCAATAAGCACATCTTCCTCAAAATACTTAGGCATACTGAATTTTCTTTTAACCAAAGAAAAAAACCTCTTACATTTCTCTTTTAAAGATAGGAAAGAAAGCCTCATAATCAGCTCCAATATCGCATAACTTACCTTTTTCATAATCAATCTTTTTTCTTCCTGCACTAGTTGAATGATTCTTTGTTATGGCCATGATAACAAAAACTTAATTGGAAAAGAAAAACAAAAACAGAGGTAATTGAATTTGCAGAGAGATAACTGAAAATAAGAGATTTTAAATAAAGGAGAAAATTAAATGAAACTAGGAAAAGTTTTAAAAATAGATAAGAGCTCTGAAAAAATGGGAAAATACACTCCTAATAGAAAAATAAAAATTATTTACAAAGATAAAATTAACTAAAACTTAAATAAAATTGAACTGTATTTAACTTTAAATAAAAAACCTAATTAGATAGGAAAACAAAATAAAAATTCAAATTCAAAACCACTAACAATTTAAAAATTCAAAATTCAAAATTCAAAAACGATCTCTCTGGTTCCATTTGGTTATGCACCTCTAATCAAAATTTGAGCTCATCTCTGATCTCTCGTAACCAAACCTATAGCTCCCATCATATTCGAGTTAATGAGATCATTACCTTGAACTTTCCCAAATGGCATATGATCCATGCCAAAACCTACGTATTTAGCTATGGTGGTTACCAAACCTCTAATTTTGATAGCCCCGATAATCTTGATGGCTATATCGTGAAGTTTTACCACTATAACATGACAAATATCAAGCTTACGATCATGAACCATGCAATATAAAACTGCAAGTTCGATTGTTGAGACCACCGAATCTGCTTCTTTTCTTTCAAGCAATGAGTGAGACATGAGCCTATGCAAATATTTACCAGAGATTGAATTCAGGATTCTTTCACCGACCTAGCCTCATAAAACACTCCTCTATTCCCTGTTGTGCTTCTCCAAAACTCATTTCTATTATACTCTATTTTAGCCTCCTCACCCTTAGGGAAATGAAAAACGTCATTCAAATTAAACAATCTAATAGAAAATTTTTCCTTTCCTAATTGAAATGAGAACTTTATTATTTGTTCATTAAAAACAAAGGAAGAAAGGAATTCACAAGTAGATCTCACATAAGTAGGACTTTGCATGGGCACAAAATCACTTCATCCTACTCTATTCACAAAAACCATAACCTCATCTAACAACCCTACATCTCTTAAAGCTGATACACTCAATTATCTATTTGGCACTATCTTTCTATGCATTAACTTAAACGTTTTCCTTTGAACCTCACTACCATATTGGAGGAATTTGGGAAAGGCTTTTACCATTCTATCTTCATTAGCACCTCTAGGATTGTTTGAGCTTCCACAAACCTTTGTTTTTTTTGGAGGAGGACCTGATTTCTTACTTGCCTTAGACTTCTTTGAAAATGTGGTTAATGAGAAAGAGATGAAGTTTTTAGAAATAATATTTTTCTAGTTAGGAAGAGAGAATGAATTTCAATTAAAAGATATTATAGGGTTTTAAAGAGAAAAATTTGAAAAAGAATATAAAAAGAGTGAAAAAGAAAACCTAGTGTTTTCTAAAATTTTAGAAAATTTAAGAGGAGCAATAAATGATAGGAAAAATGAAGTGATGGTGTTTAATATGGTTAAACATGTGCAGTTAATGCTACAGACCACGACGCACGGTTGTGCACTTCTAGGCGCATGGTTATATGTCCCTCGATTTGTGAATTTAGGGTTTAAGGAGGCATGACTGTGTGCCAATATATGCATGGTTATGCCTAATTGTGCCATGGAAATGAAATTTTCTCATCAATTCGTATGGTTGTGCGTGATTACCAAAATTTAACTGCCTAAACTCTCATTAGGTCATATGGCTGTGCGTCTTAGGTGCGCAACCATGCTAATTCACAGCTAAAATTACATTTTAACTAATTCACCTATTTAACATATATTTGCACATACCATTTCAACACTTTATAAAAAAAAAAACATTTATTCATATAAGAATAACTTACAAACTGCTTCATTGTGCTCCTCCTCATCCTCATCTTCTTTTTCTTGAAAAACAATTGATAAAGGGAAAATCATAAATTTATATACTGAATAAACAAAGAAAATTAAATTAGAAAGTTAACAAACAAATCAAAATTAAAATAAAAGACTTGGTTGAGCCCCTAAGAAGCGTTTATTAAAGGTCTTTAGCCTGGACCAATGCATGCTCTATTCTCCTAGATTCAACAAGTAGGCAACTTAGTGGAAATTCTTCATTTTACCTCTATGATAATTCTTCAATATTTTTCCATTAACTTTGAACTTCTCTCCTTGTTTATTGCTTTATTCCATAACTCTATGAGGAAATGCTCGTCATTTAGTAAAAGGTCCTGACCATCTACTCCTTAGCTTCCTTAAGAACGGTCTGAGCCTGGAATTAAAAAGCAACACTTGGTCTCCTTCCTCAAAATGCTTACTTTTAATGCTTTTATCATGCCACCTCTTTGTACATTCCTTGTAAATCATGTAGTTTTCATATGCAATCTATCTAATCTCTTCCAATTGACTGAGCTGCAATATTCTTCTTTGCCTTTTTTAAAGTTAAAATTCAGTGCTTTCACTACCCAATAAGCTTTATGCTCAATCTTAACCGGAAGATGACATTTTTTTCCATTCACTAACTTGAAAGGAGACATCCCAATAGGTGTTTTAAAAGCAATTCTATATGCCCATAAAGCATCATTAAGCTTCATCGCCTAATCCTTCCTAGATTTTCTCATTGTTGTTTCCAAGATTTTCTTTAATTCTCCATTACTAACCTCAATTTATCCATTTTTCTGAGGGTAATACGGTGTAGACACTTTGTGTTTTACTCCATATCAAGCTAAAAGAGTCTCGATATTTTTATGGCAAAATTGCGTACCCCCATCACTTACTATGGTTTTAGGCATTCCAAAATAAGAAAAGAGTTTCTTTAAAAATTTACATAGTACTCTTGCATCATTGACAGAATAAGTTTGAGCTTCTACCCATTTTGACATGTAATCCATACAAACTAAGATGTACTTATTTCCATATGATATTGTGAATGGTTCGATGGAATCAATGCCCCAAACATAAAATATTTCAACCTCCAAGATATCTTATTAAAGCATTTCATAGCTCTTGAAAATGTTACCACTCCTTTGACATGTCACAATTGAGTACACACTCTTGAGCATCTTAAAAAATTATGGGCCAATAGAAGCCACCTTCAAGCAATTTAGTAGCTGTTCTTTGAGGGCCAAAATGACTACTATTCATCCCATGACAATGTTGTAAGATAAGTTGAATATCTTCATTAGTAATACACCTTATGACCATCCCATCATTACACAACTTTCACAAGTATGGGTCTTCCCAATTGTATGATTTGGAGTCATAAATCAACTTCTTCCTTTGTTGATAAGTAAAGTCTATAAGAAGTTTTCCATATAAGATGAAATTAGTTATATCTGCAAACCATGGAGCATCCTCAAATCCCATAGCTAAAAGCATCTCATCTGAAAATATTTATTTGATAGGCTCTTTACTTTTACTACAACTCTTGTCTGTCTCCAATCTTAATAGATGATCTGCCACAATATTTTCTGACTCTATCTTATCTCTGATATCTCTATGTTAAAATATTGCAATAAGAGTAACCATCTTATGAGTCTGGGTTTAAAATCCTTCTTATTTAGAAATTATTTCAAAGTTGAATGATCAATATAAACCACCACTTTCGATCTAAGAAGATATGACCGAAACTTATTAAATGCAAAGATAACTGATAGCATCTCATTTTCTGTAGTGGTATAGTTAAGTTGAGTATCCGACGGTGTGTGACTGGCATAGTAAATCACATGCAATTTTTTCTCATTCCTTTGGCTTAATACAAATCCTATTGCATGATCACTCGCATCACATATCAGCTCAAAGGGTAAACTTCAGTTAGGTGCTACTACTATAGGTGTTGACACTAACACCTCTTTTAACCTGTCAAAAGCCAATTTACATTCATTAGTAAAAATAAAAAGGAGCATCTTTTTCAAGTACTTTATAAAGAGGTTTAGAGATTTTAGAAGAATCCTTTTTAAACCGCCTGTAAAAACCAGCATGCCCTAAAAAACTTTGAACACCTTTGACATTTGTAGGATATTACAGCTTCTCGATGGTCTCCACTTTTGCTCTATCCACTTCAAAGCTTTAAGCTAAATTTTAATGACCTAGAACGACGTCCACTATAAAATAACATTTCTCCCGGTTTAACATCAAATTTATCTCTTTACACCGAGCTAACACTTTCTCTAGATTATCCAAATAGCCATTAAAAGAATTTCCATCTACAAAAATATCATCCATGAATACTTCCATTATCTCTTCGACCAAATGAGCAAATATCGCCATAATACACTTTTGAAATATTGCAGGTTCATTACGTAGTCCGAATGACATTCTTCTATAAGCAAATGTGCTATAAGGACATGTAAAAGTAGTCTTTTTCTGATCTTTTAGAGATATAGCAATATGATTATATCCTGAATATCCATCCAAAAAATAATAAAAAATATGTCCTGTAATACGTTCCGGCATCTGATCAATAAATGGTAAAGGAAAGTGATATTTTCTTGTGGCTGAATTTAGCTTTTTGTAGTCAATGTAAGCTCTCCAATCATTAACCACTTTAGTGGGAATCAAACCTCCTTCTTCATTCTTTATAATGGTTATGCCTCCTTTCTTGGGCACACATTGAGTTGGATTGACCTAAGAACTGTCTGAAATTGAATAAATGATTCCATCATCTAGTAACTCGACTGCTTCCTTCTTTACCACTTTCTGCATGTTTGGATTAAGTCTCCTCTGCCTTTCAATGGTTAGTTTGTACCCTTCCTCCATTAAGATTTTATACATGCAATATAAAGGGCTTATTCCTCTGATATCTGAAATTTGCCATCCAATTGCTTTGATCCTTCTCTTTAGCATTCTCACCAAGAAGTTCTCTTGCTCTTGGCTTAGTTTGGAAGATATAATCATAGGCAATGTTTGATTCTCTCCTAGAAAAGTGTATCTCAAATATTGGGGTAAAGGCTTTAAGTTTAAATTTGGTGGTTTTGTTATTGAAGGGGGTGTGGGTTTAATGTTTGGTAATTGGCAATGAGTGTAAAAATTTTAGGGTTTGACATTTACTTCCTCTTGAATAGGTTGTACCTGCAACCACTTCTCAATATTTTCTAGCTTTAATTTTACCAACCTCCCTCGTTGGACTTCATCAACACAATCATCAATAACATTAACTCTTATACAAAAATCACTATCCGAACGGTGTTTTATACCTTTGTAGAAATCAAATTTACAGCTTTCTTCTCATACTCTTAGTGTGAGATTTTAGGCCTACTGCCAACATTGCTTTGAACCTGTAGGGTCACACACTTAAAACAGGCCCAAGCGGACTTGGGTTAATCCATCCAATGAAATTCTCTCTAGAAAAATAAATAAATATATGTGCGTATATACATTTATAATTATATTTATTTATTTAAGGTAAGTGTTATCTTAAATAAATTGGAAATGATTTTAATTTTAGAATTAGAATAAAAACAGAAAAAGAAGGCTAAACTTACCAAAAATTGTTTAGGTAAGGGAAGGATTTGAAAAAACCCTACATGCGATATATACATCTCTTTTTATAGGGTTTTTGCATTCTTATTTTTCACCTTCTTCCACTTCTTTTGAAAAAATAAATATACATAGAGAGAAAAATAATAAGAAGAGTCTTAGAGAAAAGGTGCTAGCACACCAACAATGCTTTGGACACTTGTTCGTGTAGATATCAGTAGAGGGTGTGGCTTTATTGTCGGCGTCTTAAGCCGATAAGAAGACACAAAAAGCTCAAAGTAGGGTGTCACCGATGTGAACCCCCTCTCATCCTTCCAACATTCTTTCCCTGAAATCGTCTTGGTGAGTTTTTGGAATCCCTCTTAATCGATTTGATCAAATTACATGGATCCTATGAAGGTTTCATGACTAAAATTTTTAATTTCCGCTGCATGTTTGCGTCACGAAAACCTAACACAAATTTAATAAATTAATTATTTTTCTAATTTTGAGGGAATGTTTTGGAATTTTTTACATTATTTTATTATTGGATGATTTTAGGAGGATTTTTTAGACATCTTCTCAAGTTAAAATCACCTAAATCCTATTGCTTTAAGCCTCAAACCCTTATGAAAAGGGTGACCGAGTTGTGGAGACCTAAACTCCACAAACTCAAGCCCATTTTTTATTTTTAAAAGATTTTTAGTACCAAAAATTCCAAATCCGAGTCCTACTTTGCTAAAGCACGCTTTAAGGGTAATTTCTAAGGACCCAAATAATCATTTTCACAAATCTTGCATTTTTATCGTATTTTATAAAAATTTTGTTTTTATCTATTTATTTATTTCTTTTCTCTATTTTCTTTATTTTATAAATTATTTCATCATTATTTTTATAGTTTTCATTTTTATTTTTATTTCTTTAAAAAATATTTTCTTCTACATATCTACATCTTTTTTTTTATTATTATTTCATTCTTATTATTTCATTTAATTTTCTTATATCATTTTCATCATCTTCATCATTTTTGCATTTCATGCATTTTTATTTATTTTGATATTATGTTTATATTGAAGTTGTGATCTTGGTGATGTGGATTTAGAAGTGTGTTTATTTGCCTATTTAATGAATTTATATGAATCTTGCATTTTTAGGCATTTTAGAACATACCCATTTACATTCACTTTAAATTCCCATTTTGTAGATTATTTCTTTATTTTGTTTTCTTTTCTTTTTAATAAAAAGACTTTATTTTGATGGTAAAAATTGTATTTTGAATTTATTATGTTGTAGAGAATTTTATTTTCTCTAATTTTAGTAAAGTTTTCCCCCTTTATCATTAAAATATTATTTTTGCATTAATCTTATTATTTTCATGTTATTGAAAGCATTCTTATTTTATTCTTCAACTAAAAGTGTCATTTTTATTGTTAATATATGGTAAAAATGATATTTTTAATTTGAAATCCTCACTTTTATTCACTACATGAAGTTGGTGACTTTCTAAGTGAAGAATATTAATTATTTATTTTCCATTAATATTTAATATTTTTCATAGTTTCTAAAAATTATGCTTTAATAGTTTCTTGGTGTGAAATTACCATTTTTATTATTCTTGATGATAAAAGGTGGTAATTTTAATATAAAATTTTTAACTTTGTTCTCAATATAAAGTTAGTAACTTTATTAACCAAGAATATAAATAGTGAATTTTTCTTATAATTAAAGTTAGCATTTTTGACATAAAGTTGTCATTTTTATAACATTCCTGGTATAAAATTGGCCTCTTTATTAACACAATATGATGAATATTATATTTTTTATATAATGTCATCTTCAGAAAAAGCATAAAAATTATTATTTTCTTTGTTTTTGTTTTATTTTTATTCTAATATATTTTGCTTCATTTCATTTTATTTTCTTTTAAAATGTTGTATTTTATTCCCATTGACTTTGCATATTTTATTCAAGCATACGTAATAACTTAGAAAAAATGCCAATGACCTAGTGATTAATCACCTAATGTTGGTAATGATGAAAGGATTATTTGAGGCATTATTTCTAATTGATTACATAAATTATGCATTCTCATTAGCATTTTTACTTGTTAATTTGTTTTAATGCTTTTTGCTATTTTAGTTTATTTTCTTTTCACTATTTTATTTATTCATTAGGTGAATGAATGAAATATATAATTATTACAAATGCGTTGTGTGTTTGCATGTGTTTGCGGACTACCCTTTGTTTTGCAGAATTATTGGAATAGGAATTTTCCTTTATTTTTTTCTGCTTTCAATGTATTTAATAGAATAAGAAATTTTCAAAGTGATGTAATCCTTAATCCCAGCTCCCTTTTTATTTTGGATGTATTTATTAAAATAGGTCATTTTAAGGGTTGTAATCCTTAATCTCTTTTCCCGTTTTATTTGTTTTGTCTGTTTGTTTTGATTGATTATTTCTTGCATGTTTTGTGTGCTATTTGTTTACTTGCCTAATTGTTTTACTTGAAATGCAAGTCATTACTTGTTTGATTTGTCACGCTTATCATGTTTATTTATTTGCTTTTTATTGACATTTGTAATATATGTGCGCCTATTCCAACTATCCTGCATTCAAACCTTTAATCCAATAACATTTTAAATTGATTAGCAATTGAGTGTGGTAAATACATCATTAAAAATCGAAATTAGGGTAATGTAATAAGCGAGTATAAGATATGCATTATTAAGAATACAGTCTAGAAGATGTTGACTCTCTAAACCTAGAATCTCTGACAAGGGAAATGGGTTTTACCAACTCATTTTTTTTACTGTGGTCGAGTGGTGACTCCAAACTCACAGGGCTGCATCCACAAGGTTGTCCCTCCCATATCAAATAACACCGAAAAAATAAAATATCCCTTTTTCCTATCTCCTGCGATCACCACTCGTATACCATATGTATATCTAGTATGCTCGGAATGTATTGTACCATGAACATAATCGAATGGATGTGAATGTATGCCAATAAAAAGCTCTGGAAATCCTCTTTTGACTATAAAGACGCAAACACGAAACTGCAAGTCCAACCCAACTTGGATAGGCTTTCCCGATGGGAGACCACTAGAAACAGGTCACTTTAAAATAAATTTCGATGCAACAATCAAATATGATATAGGTACAGGATATAATATCGTGATTCAAGATGGTACTAGTAATATTCTAGCAGCACAAGCTTTTAAGGAAGAGCAAATTCTATCTCCAAAGACAGTAGAATCCATAGCTTGTAGAATGGGAGTTCAATTGGCTGTATCCATGCAGCTCACGAAGGTTGTATTTGAAACAGACTGTTCATCATTAGTTCAGAAGCTTGATTCAAACGCATCAGATTTGACGTTGATGGATTTGATCATTTCAGACATTCAAGAATTATGTAGTAGTTTTATTTATTGTTCATTCATATATAAACCTAGATCAGCTAATAGAGTAGCTCAGGCATCCTTTCGTCTAAGGGTGTAAATGAGCCGAGCCGCTCGCGAGCAGTTCGATGTTCGGCTCAATAAAAGCTCGTTCGAGCTCGTATACTGAAGCTCATTTAATAAACAAGCTGAGTTCAAGTCATACAAAACTCGGCTTGTGAAGCTAACAAGCTCAAAATTTAGCTCGTGAGTCAGTTCGCAATTTTAATATTTAGTAATTTGATTTTAGATTTATAATATATAAATTCGTATTGTAAAAAATATTTTAAAAATATATTATTAGAATAAAATCATAATTTTTATTAAATATATTGTAATTTATTTGATAAATAATTTATTTTTGAATGTATAATTTAATTTATAGTTTGTATTTTGTAAAATTTCTTTACAGTCATTTAAGTTCGTTTAAGTTCGTGAACAATTCGTGAACACCATATAGAATAACAAGTTCAGCTCATTTATAAATGAACCAGGTCTGAGTTAACCAAAATTCAGCTCGGCTCGGCTCAATTACACCCCTACTTTAGTCTAAGCAATTTTGTCATCACTTTATTCAATTTTTTCCGTAGAGAATTGGTGGAAAACGCTTTTGTTAATTCATGGTTGCCTTGAAATGAAGTTACTTTTTCTAAAAAAAAAAAAAAACTAGAGGACAATTTATGAGCTTTTTTAATGACCAATTTAGCTATAACAACCGATTTAGCTAAAAAAAAATATATAATTTACTACTTTAATCTATTTTCCATCCCAAGGCAAAAATCAGATCCAAAAGAATCATCACATTCCAAATTTAAAATTAACACTAATGTTTATATAAATCGGAGTTAAAAAAAAGGATACATATTGTCTCTGTTGTGCATTAACTAATTATTTTTTGATTCAAATTTAAAATACTAAAATTAAATGTTCCTCTTGCAATAGATTAATTTTTTTTCTTTTTCTAATAAATTTTAAAATACTAAGAATTAGTAATTTTTTTTATTAATTTAGATGAGAGAAATTGAGTAGTGTGGTTGGTGTATATTTATTTATTTGCCAAAGTGTGGTTGGTAAATTTTGACGGTTAAGGGAAAGTACCAGTAAATAACTCAAGCATGAAGAG
>CATIWK010047207.1:0-12766 GCA_949634005.1 Mallotus japonicus | reverse complement strand
TTGACTTTCCGTTGGAAAAAGTTTAATGTGTGTCAAACAAGTGTTGGAAATGTGCACTAGTCAAGCAACTGCACAACATTAGATATCTCTCTATTAATTGTGTGTCAAAGCTGTATATAAACAACCAATGAGAAAAAAAATTAGACCCAATTAACATACAATCATTACATAATCCATCCTAAAAGTTCATGTGGCTCGTTGTGCACATTCACAATCCAGAGACAGAATCAAGTGGAATGGAGTGATTTGACCTGAATTGTCTTCCCATCATATGCATCAGTCCACTTCCCTCCAATAAGACCCTGCGTCCGCAACATTCCTGCACTGCTTAGCCGAGCAGCAAGACTCTCTGTCTTCGTGCTCATCTGACACTGAAAATTGGGGAAAAGATATTGACATGTTAAAAACCATAAAAAAAATTAGGCATTTTTTACGAAGTCAACGCTAAAAAGAATAACAAAATGGCATCCAAATGATACTTCTACTGTTGCAATCATTACCTTTTTTAGCAAAGTGTTTATGTGTGTATGTCTGTATATGCAAATTTTATATCAAACCTCCTCACTATCCATAATTTTTTTTTTTTTTAGTAAGTGGCCCAATTGTTAAAGAAGTTTTAAAAAAAAATGCTAAAGTGATTTTCATTCAAAACAAAAAACTAGAAAAATATCTGTTAAAGGAAGATGAATATTCTGTGAGAATGGGATCAAACTGAGAAATAGCAATTTCAATACACAAACAAATATACCCATTTAAGAATTCCATCTTCCAAGTCTATATTATCTTCTCTTGAGGATTAGGAAATTTTATGAAGATCTTTTTAAAAAAAATAATTGAAGAATTGTAGCAATCAGCTAATCCAGTAAATATCCTATTTCTTATTGTTGAAAGGGGATATAAAAAAAAATCAAAATTATGAACAAAGAATAATCAAGATTGATAAAGTGTTATGCAGAGATGCTGATCATTTAGTAGCGCTATGTAAAAGTAGATGCAGAGAAACAAATATAGCAAAGCAAGGAAAAGGAAGCGGAAATTGATTACAGGACGAGACAAGGGACGATTGGCGAGGTGCGTGTAAGGCAATTGTGAAGAAGTGAAAAACTTGTTACGCCCAATGGCTGCCGTGCGTGCCACTCTCGCTGCGCTCATTTCTTATCGTTCGTTTTTAGTTTTGATTGATAAGTCGCTTTTCTGCTCAATTAACACTCCACTGTCACTTTTCTCCCCCACTCCCGCTTATATAGACTCAGAATAAAGTGCCCCTAGACTATCAAAGTTAGACCAATTTAATCATGTTTCCATATTTAGACCCTAAAGCTACCCATGTTTCGTCACAATAGAATTTCATTCGAATTCATATATTATATTGTTTCCAAAAAAAAAAATCATATATTATATTAAAGGAAAATCCCAAAAAGTTGTTTTGCTTTTCAGTTTTTTTTTATTCCGTTCCTATCTTGCAATAATTTGGACAATAAGAAATTATATATTTAATATCGAGCAATACAAGAAAAAAATTTCTGTAATATCTTATGCTAAAAAGAAACATCATCAAGAAAAAGAAGAAAATAACTTTTTTTTTTAGAATTTAATAATCTAAAACACATACATAGCATAATCTAACAAAATTATGACAATTTTCTTAGATACAGAATGATATATATGCTACACACACATTCTAAGTTAGCAATGTGAGATCCAAAACTAAAGACGGAAAGCCACGAAAGTCTTACATTCAGAAATTAAAATAAAAATAGCCACAATAACATTGGTACATCAGTGCCGCATATAGAGGATAAATAATTTGGCAAAAAAGAGCTAAAATCTGAAATGGAAAAATTTGACTTCCCAATGATAAACCGAAAAAATACTCCAATATCCTCGGTGAACTAATGGGTGTGGCCAAACCCACTTTACAATATAAACGGATAATCTTAGAATTTTGGGTAGACCAAAGCAAGGATTTCCTTAAAAATCTTCAAGTCTTCTTCTTTTTCTTCATTGACATTATAAACACAATCTTCCTTGTAAACCCACAAAACTCTCACAATGACAAACACGTAGCCATATAAACACAATATTCCTTGTAAACCCACAAAACTCTCACTGTGACAGAGCAAAAGCATCATAAAAGGATGAACAAAGTGAAGATTTTGACCCCAGATTTACATAAATTATTACTTTTTTTTTTTGAAAAAAACTAGAGAAAAGGTACAAAAACACCTCTGACGTTCTACTCTAATCTCACATCCACTACTAATGCTTTTCGAAGTGCAAATACACCCTTATCAGTTTGAAAACCATATATTTAAACCCTTCTTACAAATGGTGTTAATTCTTATTGCTAGTGGGATCTACTATTATTGACATGCACCAAGAAAATTATCAGATAAAGGTACATTTTTACCCCTAACGTTTATAACCCCTAAAGAAAATTTAAAAATATTGTAACACAAAAATTTAAAAAAAAAACTTAAATTTTTATCTAATAAAAATATTAAATGACTGTTTATTTTTTATACTCATGAAATCGACTAATGCTAATACAATATTAAAATATTTTACATCTAATTTTTTTAAATTGTCCCATTTAAAAAATTTAGAAATATTTAAATAAAAAATTCATTTCATTCTATATAAATTTGTCCTTTTTTTATTTACTTTCAAAATAAAAATTAATAAATATTTTTAAAATGTAACAAGTTAGGATGGGATGGATAAATAAATATTATTTATTATTTTGAGAGATTAAAAAAAGCAAAATTTTATATAGGATGAAATGAGTTTAGTTTCTTTAAATATTCTTTTTTTTTTAAATAGTATGGAATGAATTTATATAATATTTTCTTAAATTTTCTTTAAGGGTAAATTTATTCCTTATTACAAACGTTAGGGGCAAAAATGTACCTTTATCTAATGATTTTCTTTGTGCATGTTAGTAATAGTGGACCCCACTAATGGTGAGAATTAACACTGTTTGTAAGAGGGGCTTAAATATATGATTTTCAAAACAATAAAGGTCTATTTGCATCTTGAAAAACGTTAGTGGCGGATGTGAGATTAAGGCACAACGTTAAGGGTTTTTTGTACCTTTTCCCAAAAAAAACTATCTTTTCGTGTACTATTTGTAGGCGGCGGGGTTTAGCGCGCGCCCAAGTGTTGGCAGCCGCGGCACTGTGTGGACTCAAGGCCCACTGGGAAATACGAGTTAGGCCTAAGCCTAATCGAAGATGGAGTCGCCACCCGGATAAAAGCAGGGATACACTTGTACAGCAACTGGATTCCACGGAGGTTCCCAGAAGCCGTCATCAGAGAACGGGTTCGGAAACTGGGTATAGACGTTTGAATGTCCACCCGACCTTGCGATCGGCCTCCGTTTATGTTTGTGATTTATTACCCTTAATTATTCAATTACTTCTTTATTAACATGCAAATATTGGTTGCCTTCAAACAATTGTCAAGTTTTACACTTAAGTTCCAAGTTTGCACATTAATCTCATTTCATGCACTTAAGTCCCGAAAATCATCAAAAATTATAATTTACAACCATACATTCCAAAAAGGTGGGGAAAAGGATTAAGGGTTACAATGCTTTGTCTCAAATACAAGGGAAATATACTGAAAATACGCTAAAAATAAACAATAATATATGGGAAATAAACCAAAAATATACAAAAAGTAAACTCTTACAAAACCTCTCAAGAACTAATTAAGAGGAATCAATTCCCCTTAATCAACGAATCACTCCAGGTTTCTGCGAACGTCAAAGGTTAATTCCCTAAAACACAAAAGTAATCTCACAAAGAATGAATCTCACAAAGTTATTTTAGATCAAGTCAATACAAAGCAGAGGTCATGAATACTAGCATGTTGACCTTAAATAAGATGACGAAAGTAGCCATGCATAGAAAACTGTGAATATAAGCATGTGAGAGTTTACCAAAATCAGAATCATGCAGCAACTAGGAGAAATTTTAAAGCAGAGTTATGCTCAACTCTAGTGAAGTGGCGATCACCACTTGGTTCTCTGGTTAAGAGGCAATCGCCACTTGATTAAGAGGCGTCGCCTCTTGACCAAGAGGCGATCGCCTCCTAGCCAGACACTATTGCACTAAGAAGCTTTCTTTGCTTCTAAGCAAAGCAAGGAATCACATGCATAGTAAACAAATTCCTACACAGGTACTAAATGTTCTCATATCATCATGTTACTAATATGATTCAAAATGTAAGCAAATAACAACTTAGAACACAAGAAGCAAAAGAAATGCTACTCTATGAGAAGTATAAACTTAAGAACTTAAAGAGAAATGTTCTTACTGGTTAAATAATGTTTAATCTCCCTAACTTGGCCCTCATAAGCTGTTCATGAGTTGAGATGCCCCTGAAATACAAGATCACATACTTCTCCTTCAAGAACTAGGCCTTCTCTAACAATGATCTCTCTCTTCTCAAGAAGAATTCACTCTTCTTCCTCAAAAACGTCTCCTTTCTCTCCTTTCCAGCTCCTTCAGCTCTTCCTTCCTCTCTTTTTCTCTCCTAATGGTTGCTAGCCCATTCCTTCTCTCCTCTCTTCCCTTTTTAATCCCCCAAGGCCACCCACTCTTCCTACTCCCTTTCCTCATCATTTCACCCCTCCTAGCCTCCCTCTTTTCCCTCAAAATTCTCTTTCCCATGCAGTTCTGCAGAGAAAAAAATAAGTGTGGGCCACTAGTTTGCTGGAATCACCATGCTGCATTTAATGCAGTAATAAGTGGGCATACAAAGAGCGATCGCCTTCTGTTGAAGAGGCGACGCCTCTTCAGCTCTCAGGCTGGGCCTGAATGCAGGGCTATGGGCTTGGGCTTGTTTTGGGTTCTAAAAGGGTTTGGGCCTGTTCAAGGTGGATTTTCAAATGTTTCTTACATTTGAATTCGAGCTTTCATCATCAGGCTTTCGTTGCAGGTCGATCAAACTAAACAACCACAGTGCGTCCCCTATCACAGGTCGACCGAACTGGGTGTCCACAATTTGCCCCCTTGATTTTTCGAAAAAAAAAAATAGCACACATGCATTTAAATTTTTGAAGAAATCAACATACACAACACACAAAAGGAATAACAATGACATACCTCGCTCTCGGGCGTCACCCGAGAGATAAGTCCTTCGACCTGAAACGCAACCATGATCTTAGGGTTTTACTAGCCCGTACGGTTACTCAGTACTTGCAGACTTCGGGGATTCAAACCCGAACAGTCATCTTGCTAATTGTGATCTTCGAGAACTCTATCAAGCCTGACTTCGTCATTTTACGGGAGACTCATACTGTCATCCTCAGGTTTTCCTAGCCTGAGAGGCAGTCCCTCTGTTCTGATTGCAGGAAGCTCATGCCGTCATCCTCGGGTTTTCCTGACCCAAGAGGCAGTTCTTCTGTTCTGATTGCGGGAATCTCACGCCATCAACCTTGGGTTTTCCTGACCCGAGAGGCAGTTCCTCTGTTCTGATACTTCGATCAGACACTTCTTCGCTGATGCTTCGATTAGATACTTCATAACTGATCCCTGACTTTGGGTCAGCCACTTGAACCACACATATTTTTAAAAAAATAAATACGGACACCTCACTTCGCGAACTTCGCCCAATGAATTACTTATTCGAACAATTTTGACAACTGTTCTTCATCTTTAGTTAAAATTTTCAGAATTGAAGAAATTCCTTGCTTTCATCTATCAACAAAATTTTTTTTTTTTTGGAAAAGTATATAAGGAAAACCTAATTTACTTTTCTTTAACTTTCTCTTTTCCTTTCTTCCTTTCTCTCTTTTCTTCTTTTCTTCTTTTCTCTTCCCGCGCTTCTGCACTTTCGAATATGGATGCTGAGAGGACACCACCTCTTCCACTTTGGGATCTTGTTCCTCCTTTAGTCCATCCTCTGAGCACGCACGGGTTCACGAGGGGTGACACGATCCCCATCTTAGTAGACATGAGGACGCACATTTGCTCTCTCACTTCAGGAGAGGTTAGTGCCCCAAATCCTATTATTTTCTGCAAAATTCATTGGGTTAATCATAGTACATATTTATTCTTCACTTAGGACTAGAAAAACGAAACAATGCATGATTAAAACATAAAAATAGATCAAATTCGAAATCAGTCTGCCTGTTCGCTTCGCAGAGGCGATCGCCTCTTTGAGGAGGCGATCACCTCCTGGCCAAGAGGCGAACGCCTCTTGACTAAGAGACGATCATCTCCTTTTCACTAGAGAGGCAATCGCTCAATTTCTAGAGGCGATCGCCTCCTCGCAAGAGGCGTTAGCCGCTTCTTTGACTTTTAGGGAATTCGCCTCCTAGAAAGGGGCGATCGCCTCTTGGGAAGAGGCGATCATCTCTTAGACAAGAGGCGATCGTCCCTTAGCCAGAATCCCATACATTTAGCTCTTTTTCTAAATTTTAAAGTATATAAATAACAGTGCTAAGTCAACTTCCCTGATTTCTTTGACAGCATGATGCACAGACGTTCAAGGGTGCTGGGAACTTCCATGGAGCTCGTGTCTTCTACAACGAGCTTACAGAGGATCAGAGAGATCGGATCCAGGACATTGGATTCGAGGATTTCATCTTGTCTCTCCCTGAGGAGCAGGGAAAGACTGACTACCAACCTCTTCACGCGTTGATAGAGAGATGGTTCGATACGACGCACACCTTTCACCTTCCCTTCGGGGAGTTGACTCTTGACCCGGTCGCATTTGCTGCCATCACCGGGATTGCATATGCTAAAGATTCGGTCCCCTTCGATGCAAGCTTACATCGAATGACAGCTGAGACTGTCTCCTACTTTGATTGCCTCCTAGGCATGGTCCCAGATATAAAGGGGACATATACTATCAAGCTCGACTCGATTCAGAGCTTTTACACACGAGAGCGAGTCACAGCGATCACCACCCCACAGGAGATCGATCAGCTGGTATGAGCCTTCCTGGTGTATCTACTCGGCACTACTCTTTTTGCAGATACTGCCAGCTCTATCAATCTGATGTTCCTGATGCCGCTTCGAGATCTCGACTTAGTGGCCACCTATAACTAGGGTAGTTGTGCCCTTGCATATTTATACCGTAGCATGGATGAGGTGATACACGGGGCGAAGAAATTTTGCGGCTTCTGGCACGCTACTCTGGTATTCTTCTTTTCTTTTTTCCTATTTTTTCTTCTTCAAAACCCTACTATTATTTGCTAATGAATTTCTTTTGCAGGTCTAGGGATTAGAGTTGGAGCTGATCACGGGGATTTTTTGTATTGCTGATCATTTTCCTGCTATTCGGCGGTGGGGTACTAGCCGCATCCTGAGGAGGCACCTGGCTAGCGTTCATGTTCATAGGGAGCGGCTAAACTCCCTGACTCCTGAGGTGGTACCTAAAACAAAAAGAAAAAACTCATTTAGTATTTCATTTGATTGCATTTACTTACCCGTTATTTTCCTTGCAAATACGGAGTGATCCATGGGGTCCTGAGAACCTGTGGAACCCTAAGATGGTGCGCTCCAGGCCCCTCTCGCTATGGAGAGTCTTGCTTTGAGGTATCGGCTTTCGGGTGTGGTACCTCGGGGAGAGGGTCCTCAACTGGAGCGGAGGTCCGTGCGTCAGACGTGTCCCGAAGTCTCCTCTCTGGCATCTCTTCTGGGCACATAAACTGGAGGGTAAGGAGTTCGATCGCTAGATTATCAGATTCTGATAAAGCTTTTCATTTTTAGGATGCGGCTAATGGTCCTACAGTCCGAGCAAGGCCTCAGGTAAGGGAGAGAGCCCTCCAGAGACCCCGCACAGAGCAGAGTGGTGCGGGTACATCAACAGCAGTGCAGCAAGGCGGATCTTCTGCTGGCCCTTCTAGTTCCTCTGCTCCAGCAGTGATTAGCAATCTTGCGCACATTCTTGACTCTCTGGTTCGTTACTGGGTCCCTCTTGGAGAGATGTCTCACCGATTCCTCAGGTTGGATGAGGACCTCGATCCTGCTTGCGTTCTCCTAGGCACCACTCATGTAAGTTCATCTCAAACCTGTCTATCAAATTATTCTGGAAACATTTGCTAATACTGATCATCTTATCAATAATGCAGATTCTGTTAGAGTAGGGTCAGTACATGTACAGGCTGATTGAGGCTCAGAGGGACTACCTGCTGGAGGTCACTCAAAAGTGAAGGGTAAGTATTCCTTATATTCCTATATGTATATATGTATGTATGTCTTTCTTACCTCATACTTGTGTGCAGGACCTAGACAGAGCGAGCCAGGAGAGGATCACTACCCTCGAGCGCCAGATTGAGGTTCTGTAGATCAATGAAGAAGAGGATGAGGACGCTGAGGATGGAGCAGACGGTGGGGATCAGACTATGGCCGCTGCAGGTACTAGGGACGACGCTGGTGACTCGGAGGACATAGAGTAGGGCATGCGTCTGTAGCTTAGGATGCCTTTTTCCCCCTTTTTGAGATACATTATCATTTACTGATTTCAATGTTTTAGCAGTCACTTTACATACATTTACTCGTTCATTTCATTCATTTCTTCATAAACTGAACATTTGCTGAATCAATTACATTTATTCACAATTTAGGAACAAATGAATGTCTTTTGTGTGCATAATATCTCTTTTAATAGTCGAATTTTATATTTACAGTCAAAACACACCGTTTTCTCCCAAAATTCCTGCCCGTCGTCCTGTTAGAGAGGCGATCGCCTCCTGGATCTCTGGTGGTGAGGCGATCGCCTTTTGGTAAAGGGGTGATAGTCTCCTCGAGGAGGCGATCTCCTCTTTACCATTCTGCAGGTCCCTTTAAATCCCTAACTCTGCAATTTATCCTTCATTCCTCTCCTCTTCGTTCGAAAACTCCATTCTCTCTCTACACATTATCAAAACCCTTAAAAATGACTGAAAGAAGCCTCAAATGACTACAATCGAACCTGAAGAGCCTGGATGGTGAATCATGGGCCAAATTGGAGCCGTTTCCCCTATCAGTCTTCAGATCACTATATGCTAAGAGAATCAACTTCCCCTTCCTCCATGCTATGGTTCAATTCTGGAATTCTCAAAAATACATTTTTTGATTTAGTTTCATAGAACTATGCCCCCTGCTGGAAGAGTTTGAAGCTATATCAGGTTGTAGCATGGATTCCACTTCTTGACTTGCCATCCCTAACCTCGGAATTTCGGATCCATATTCTGTTCAATATCATATGGCCCAGATGCTCAATCTTTCACCCCAGTCTTCAACTCACTGCATTCTCAGTTTTGAGGTTGACCTAGAATCCTTTATTGAGATCGTCTCAAATATGGATAAAATAGAAGCTTGCTGGCCCCGGATGATGGCCCTTTGTCTGTACGCTCAATTTTTACTCGTTTCGCTCTCTGAAAACTGTGATTCCAAAATCCTACACATCTTAGGTTAAGCGGAAGCAGGACTCAACCCGTTCCCTCTTATTCTAGTAGAAACTATCATCGGATTGGATAACTTCTCATCAACCAAGCGATTCACTAGGAGTTCGCTACTACTAGAGGTTAGTCTTCTCTTCTAACTGTGCATTTTGTAACTTTGTCATTTCCAAATATCCTGTTTCCCGCTTTGGCAGATGTGGCTTCATGAGAAACTGGGACTGCTAGAACCTTCTCAAAACACTGCACGCTACAGAGCCAAGCATTACAAAACTAGAAAATTGCATTTTAGAACTAGAAAACTGCATTTTGTTCCGGATAATATCCAAGGTTGGCTGTCAACATTTCCTGACACTCTAATCCGATGGATGTGGTGGAGAGTGCAATATGTGACCCTTCATTTTTACACTTACTGTGTTCCTATTGCCAGCCTCCATTTCGCCACATTTTACAATCCTGTATGCCTCTGTCGACAGTACGGGCAAAAGCAACTCATCCTCGAGCTCGTGCATGAATTCGAACTGGGACCCCTTTCTCAGAACTTTCTGGACAACTTGGTTGCTACCTGGCCTCTAAAAGCTATTCAAAGGAGCATCGACTACCAGGGAGATCCATCCACCGATGATCAGTACAAGGCGTGGATTCAGTTGCAAGAGACAAAAAAAGATGAATTTGTTAGAAGCAAAAGAACTAGAGAATTGCATGCATCGAGTGCTCAGAATGTTCATCAAAATAAAAGAAAATAGAATTAGGTTATGAACTAAGTCATCTTTTCTCGTTTGTGAAATAGAATTTCCTTTTATTATTAACCAGTTTGTAACAGACACTTAATGCAATGTTTAACAATAATTAGAATAATCTGTTTCATTTAATTTAAGCACAATATGCGTATACATGTTACTTCTGACATATCTCATGTCGTTAGTTAGCTTTACCTTGCAAGTTTTCCAACTAACTATTTGTCGCTCTCTTTCTCCTTTTTTATGTCCTTAACTTTTACCTGGACCGCCTCTTTCAAGGTTCTCAACCCAGTAGGACTTTTTACTTTTTCACTTTTCCTAGTCTCTAACTTTTTCCTAGACAACCTCATTTGCGAGGTTTTCTCTCTAGTGAGACTCTTATAGGAAGTATTTTTTCAGCTTGTCAAGGTTAATGGGCTCTCTGAATTCATTCCCGTCTAGATCAGATATGATAGCAGCGCCTTTGGAGAATAACTTCTTCACCAAATACGGACCTTCCCAATTAGGCTTAAATATCGCTCGTGGGTCAGTCATGATCGGCTTCGTGAGTTTTAACACTAAATCACCTTTCTTGATCTTCCCTGGCTTGACTTTCTTATTGTAAGCTCGGGTTATCCTTTTCTGATATAGTTACGTGTGATACATAGCCTTCATCCTCTTCTCGTCTAACAATGCAAGCTGTGTTAAGCGACTCTCCACCTACTGATATTCAGGAGTCTTAGATTCCAAAAGAACCCTTAATGATCGAATCTCAACTTCTATCGGCAATACAGCTTCACATCCATACACTAAGGAATAAGGAGTGACTCCCGTCGATGTTCTAGCAGTAGTCCTGTATCCCCACAGAGCAAATTGTAGATAATCTACCTAGTCTTTGTAATTCTCAAGTGTTTTGGACAAGATCTTCTTCACATTTTTATTCGTAGCCTCTACCGCACCATTCACCTGTAGTCTATACGGAGATGATCTATGATGCTCAATCTTGTATTCCTCTAGCAGTGCAGTTGTTTCTGCTCGAAATTGAATGCCATTGTCAGTGACGATATGATGAGGCAATCCGTATCGGCAAATTATATTCTTTTCAATAAACCTTGCCATTTGCTTTAAACCAACAGTAGCATACGACTCCGCTTCAACCCATTTGGAGAAATAATCGATGGCTACTACGATGTATCGATGACCGTTCGATGCCTTCGGTTTTACTTCCCCGATGATGTCGATTCCCCAAACTGCAAATGGCCACGGAGAAGTCATTCCCTGTAGTTCCATAGACGGTAAATGACTGACATCGCCATAAGCTTGGCAATTATGACATTTTTTCACAAACCTGACACAGTCCGTTTCCATAGTCAGCCAAAAGTATCCTTGACGATTTATCTTCTTTGCCAAGACCGTTCCATTCATATATGGCCCACATACTCCTCCGTGCATTGCTTCCATAAGTTCTTGAGCTTCAGCTTTATCGACACATCTTAAGTGGACACCAGTTGGCATTCTCTTGTACAACATTCTATTGTAGCTGATGAACTGTCGCGACAACATTCTCAAAGACATCCTTTCCTTCTTTTCCGTATCCTCAGCGAACTGTCCTGTTTCTAAGTATCACTGCAGATTATAAAACAAAGGCCTTTCAGCAGCATCCAGCGGCATTACTCTTACCTCTTCATAGCAAGGATATTGGCATTTTACCAGCACTAGAGGCTTGACTCCCTGTAGACACCCAATTCCGGGATAAGGGAGTGTGGATGCGACAGAGGACTCCGATGATGAGAATTCATTATAAATAGATCCTCAGAATTTGATTTTTGGATCTCAAAGGCTAAAATGCTCTTTCTCAAGGATTTAATTGAGCTTCCAAGGACTAAAGTGAAAGTTTCTTTTCTTCAGGGGTCTTTTAGTAATTAAAAGTTAAAACAAAAAAAATTAAAAACCGATCCGAATTATGTAATTCCGATCGGAATTACATATTTCCGATCGGAAATATGTAATTCTGACCGGAATTACACATTTCCGGTCGGAAATGCATAATTCCGATCAGAATTATGTATTTCCGATCGGAAATACATAATCCCGATCAGGATTATGCAGTCCTAATTACGTTTTAACTTTGTTTTTTATTTTTTTCAGTCAATTAAATTGTTTTTTCTAATGTTTTGATTGGTCAGATGATGAGATAAATCTCTGTCAAAGGATTTATCTATGTTTTAGAGTTTTATTTTGAGTCTAATTTTATCATTGAAGTCACAGTAGGTTACGTGACTTAGTTTAAGGTTTTTCTATATAAACTCAGTTTAACTCCTGAGCAGAGGGAGGCTTTTCTTTTTTCACTGCTATTTTTACAAATTCTACTTCTTGGTTTCGGGAGGACTTCTTGTGGAGCTTATCCTGTAACACAAAGAAGGTATTTTACAGATAAAGAAAAAGCTTTCAAAAAGATTTTGATTCTAAAACTTGAAGAAAACAAAGCAAGCCGAGAAATAAAAATCAATTTGATATGGAACCTCCACAGTCAAGCTTGAGAACCCCTTGGATATACGGACCCACAACACATTAACATGAAAACCCCAAGAACCAATTTGATTTCAACCCTCCAAGAATAGGTTAGATTTCAGATTACTTAGAATAATGA
>CATIWK010047131.1:0-18085 GCA_949634005.1 Mallotus japonicus | reverse complement strand
TTGCAAGGTCTGTCTATAAGCTTCCAAGTTTCATTCTTATAGATCATCTTCAACTCCTCCTCCATAGCTGCTCTCCATTCAGGATGCTTCAAAGCTGTGCCAGCATCTTGAGGTTCAAACAATGCCACATTGCACTTATTGTATATGTCTTAAAGTGTTATGGTTCCTCTGACAGTAATCTCATCATCTAATCCTTCACCTTCTGATGTTGCATCTTGTTCTTGGAGAATGTCTCCAAAATTGGATACCTGTTGAAAGGAACTTGGTTACCTTGTTCCCAATTCCAAGCAGCATTTTCATTAACCATCACACTTCTGCTAACATACACCTGCTGAGTTATAGGATTTAAAATTCTATAACCTTTAGAGGAACTGTTGTACCTTATAAATACTCCAACATCAGCTCTCTTATCAAGTTTGTCTCTTTTAGCTTGTGGAACAAGAGAATAACAGAGACTGCCAAAGACTTTGAGATGAGCAACGGATGCTTTAACTCCAAACCAAGCCTCATAAGGAGTTTTGTCATTTAAAGCTTTGGTAGGAAGCCTATTTTGCAAATAAATTGTTGTATTTACCGCTTCTGCCCACAATTGCTTTGGCATTTCCTTCTCAAACAGTAAGCATCTTGACATGTTCATGACTGTCCTATTTTTCCTTTCACTTACACCATTTTGTTGAGGTGTATAAGTGACTGTTAATTGATGATGGATGCCTAACTTCTGTAAAAAAACTTCAAATTCATGAGATGTGTACTCTGTGCCATTATCAGACCTTAAGGTCTTGATCAACTTGGCACTGTGCTTCTCCACCGATGCTTTAAATTTCTGAAACATAGTGAACACCTCTAATTTTTGTTGAAGAAAATAAACCCAGCAAAACCTGGTATAATCATCAATAAAGAGAAGAAAATATTTGCTTCCACTATATGAAGCAACACTCATAGGTCCACATACATCTGTATGAACCAATTGCAACTTTTCATTAGCTCTCCAAGCTTGATTAATAAGAAATGACATCTAACTAAATTTTCCAAATTGATAGACATCACACACAGTAATATTATCCTGTACAGAAGGCATATCAACCACCATGCTTTTGCTTTGAAGAAGCTTCATAAAAGAATAACTTGTATGACCAAGCCTTTTATGCCAAAGAACATTTTCATCTTCCACAGTAGTGAGAGCTTGAATTTTTGTTTGATCCCATTCAAAAGAAAAACTTCTATTTCTCATTTTAACAGAAAAAAGTTTAACACCATCTGGATAAAAAACTTCACACCTTTTGTTTTTTAAAAAACAAATTGTAGTTCTTATCAAGCAATTGACCAACGCTTAGCAAATTGTACGTGATTTTAGGTACAAATAAAACATCAGCAATCAACTTTGTACCTGAACATGTTTGCACCAACACAGAGCCCTTCCCTTTGACATCAACTAATCTGCCATCTCCAATCCTCACTTTGGAACAATAATTCATATCTAAAGTCTTAAAGCTCTGCAATTTTGAAGTCATATGATGTGTGCATCCACTATCAATGAGCCATTCATTAGGATTCTAAGCTGCTACTAAACATTCTTCAACAATAGTAGTAGTAAATAAATTCTCTTCTTGATCCTGAGTACCTTCATTGACTTGATTTGGTTGTGCTTGAGGTTGTTCGTGTTTATTTGTTGGACAGAACCTCTCAATGTGTCCAAACTGTTTATAACCCCTACATTGAACTCCTGGTCTTCTCCAACAATAATCTTCACTATGATTAGTCTTTTTACATCTTCCTCTATATCCCTGCTTATCTTTCTTCTCCTTTCTATTCTTTCCGTTAAAACTTCTTTTCCCATTGGACTCAGCTTGTAGCTTAAAGCTTTGAGAAGCTACAAGAGCCCCTTCTGTTAACTTCTCCTCCTCCCTAAATGCTTTTCTTTGCTCAACAGCTTGTAGAGTATTTACAAGCTCAGTAAGTGTGAGTGTGGATAAGTCCCAAGTATCCTCATGAGAGGAAATCTTTACTTCAAACCTCTCTGGTAGAGTCACCATCACCTTTTCTACAATTCTTTTTTTTGGCAATTCTTCTCCCATTAGCCTGATCTGGTTTACTCCTTTTATGACTCTGTCAATGTAAGCTTTTACATTCTCAGTCTTTTTCATTCTGAGAAGCTCAAATTCCTTTCTCAAATTGAAGAGCTGCATCTGTTTTGTTTTATCACTCCCTTAGAACTCCATTTTCAACTTATCCCATACTTGCTTAGCTGTTTCACACGCCATTATTCTTGTAAAAATGGTTTCATCAACAGCTGCATGGAGGGTACTCAAAGCTCTGAATTTTCTGGAAACTCTATCTTCATAAGTTTTTATCTGATTCAAAGTTGGATTTATTGGCAAGTCAGTCTCCATTTCTTTTTCCATTGCTTCCCAAAGTAGCGAACCCTTAAGGTAAGCTTGCATTTTAATAGACCAAACATTATAATTTTCTCCTGTGAAAATAGGAGGAGCTGAGCCTAAGATGCTGCTGCAGCTTGTAGCCATCTCTCACATACTTTTTTTTTTTTTTAATATTTAAGGTTTAAGGAAGAGTTTTCTATTTTTTTTTACTCACAACTTCTTAAGGATCAAAGAAAAAACTTTCTTTGCTCTGGTACCATTTGTTAGGAAAATCAGAGGAAGGAAAAGAAATAATAAGAGAAGAAATTATTAAAGTGTAGACAAATCTCACTGCATGATTTTCATTCTTTTGTTCACGTATTTATAGTACAAAATACGTAACAATTCATAATAATACATAACAAATATATTTAATTTAAGAAGCTTTAATTTTAATAAAGTTATTCTCCACCATACGTATTAATCATCCACACGTAATATAATTTTTTTGTTTTACCAAAATTCAGCTTCACCATACAAACAAATATATTAAATAACAATATCTAGAATAGCTCTTGATAGCACAATAGCTCTTACATCATAACCGTTTTCAAACTTCCAAATACTGTCATAAATAGGATGGAAAGGATGATTAGAAGCTTCTGGTGGTCACAAGATCCGGGGAAAAAGAAGATAAATTGGATTGCATGTGATACTCTAACAAAAAAAAAAAATGATGGTGGACTTGGTTTCAGGAACTTAGAGTTATTCAACAAGGCTCTCTTAGCCAGGCAAAGTTGGATAATTCTTAAAAATCCAAACTCCTTTGCAGCAAGAGTGCTCAAAAGCATTTACTTCCGCACTTCTTCTTTCATGGAAGCGACTAAAGGTAATCAGCCATCATGGATATGGAGAAGCCTGCTCCAAGGGAGAGATTTAGTTGCTAAAGGGAGTAGATGGAATATATCCTCAGGTTCCTCAGTTAAAATATGGGAGGATAAATGGGTTCTAACTCTGCCCCATTTTAAAATTCACTCACCAGCTCCACCCTAGACCCAATATCGTCATGTTACTGACCTTATTGATGCCCAGCACCGGAAATGGAATAGTAATGTCATTCAGCAGCTCTTTGGACCAGATGAACACGCTGCCATTGAACAAGTCCCGATTATGGGAAGAGGAGAGCATGAAAAATTAGTTTGGCATTTTGAAAAGCAAGGAAAGTACACAGTGAGATCGGGGTACAACCTCCTCAAATCAATAGATGATCAGTAAAGAGGAGTGGCTCAAGCATCGTCTTCAAATCAGCATCCTCCTTCCCTATGGAACACTATTTGGAGGCTTAGAGCTCCGCCAAAGATCAGGCACTTCATATGGACATGCATCAAAAACTCCACTGCAACAAAAGCCAACTTGTCAAGAAGAGGATGTAAAATAGAGGCCACTTGTCCCATGTGCCACGCAGCAGAAGAAACAGTGGAACACACACTCTTCCTATGCCCAAAGGTGAAGATGGTTTGGTTTGGTATTTCTCTATCTTACAAGCCAGTGGAAGAAGGCTTTCAAGCTTTCTCTCAATGGTGGCAACAGACGTCACATTTTCTACAAGTTAACGATAAGGACCTGAAGCTAGAATTGGCGGCTTGCACATGTTGGCAAATTTGGAAAGCTAGAAATGACAAACTATTCAACAACATTTCTGTAGAAACTTCAAAGGTGATTCAAAGAATCAATGCTCAATGGAGTGATTGGATGGACAACCATAAACAGCAGCAGCAAGATACAAGGCAGATTGCGCCTCTAGGCAACTGTTGGAAGCCACCAAGTCGAAATCAACTAAAAATAAACTGTGATGCTTCCTGTAATGCTAATACACAGTCTGCACAGCTTGCTTTTGTTGCAGAAATTTCAGAGGTGAAGTCTTAAAGGCTGAGGCGAAGAAACAAAAAAGTAGCTCACCAACAGTTGCTAAAGCAATAACGGTAAGAGAAGCATACAGATTTGTCCAAAATCACAAACTGACAAATGTGATAATTGAAACAGATGCCTTAGAGGTTGTGAAAGCACTAGAGAATGACGAATCCCAAACCAGCTGGGAAATAGCAACAATCGTTGAAGAAATTCAGACTATTAACACTGAAATGAATGACAGCTCAATCAAAGTTATGTATGTCAATAGGCTTTCAAACCAAGTAGCTGATTTTTTATCTAAACATATTTTCCTTCTACAAGGAGGGGATATTTGGAGTAACATGCCCAGTAAATTGGATGAACTCCTTCAAAATGATGTATCCGTTGGCTTTCTTGCCGTTTAGTTTGTAGTTAGTTTTTCCCGACCAAAAAAAAAATAATAATAATAATTACTGTCATCAAAACCCTTGGTGCCTCAAACGGATTTTGGTGACAATCAGGTCAGTTCTTTGATTGACCCGAATACTAAACACTGGCGTGTGCATCTTTTCAAGCAATTTTTCCCACCGTTTGAAGTAGAAGCTATTTTGAAGATTCCAATTACCTATCGCCTTCATGCAGATTCTCAGTTCTGGTTATTACAAGGAATGGCATGTATTCTGTGAAAACTGGATATAAGGTTATCCAATCTTTATCTAATAGAACTACATTGGCGAGTTCATCATCTGCAGGTAATCCTAATGTCTGGAGATGTCTTTGGCGTTTACAAGTGCCCTCCTAAGATTAAGATATTTGTGTGGCGAGTACTCACTGATTCACTTCCAACAGTGGACAATTTAATGCGCAGAGGTATTTCAATTCCTCATGGATGTCTGCTTTATGGTAATCCTCGTGAATCATTAATTCACCTCTTCAAAGACTGTTCATGGTCTAGAGGTGTGTGGTTCTTATTTTCTCTTGGTCTTCGAGTGGATCGTTTACCTGTAAATTCGGTTTGGGATTGGTTTCGACAGCTGATGACCTCCGGTAATATGGATCTCTTGGCGACAGTAGTTACTGTTTGGTGGGCACTTTGGTTCCAACGTAATCAACTAGAGTTTGGTAATCCTGGTCTACATCCATATCAGTTAGTTCTTATGATTAATGGTTTGCGTATGGATTCTATACCGAAATCATTGTCATCAGCTTCTTCAGAATCTACTTCCCATGCGGAGTGTCATTGGATCCCCCCTCCTGCTACTTATGTTAAAATTAATACTAATACTACTATTAATTTGAGGGAATCTACAATGGGCCTTGGTGTAGTTATTCGATAAGCTTCCGGTGATATGGTCCTCTCTGCTGGTTCTATTATTCATGATTGTGTTGATGTGGAGGTGGCAGAATTAAAATCTCTGAGGTATGGTTTGTGCCTTGCTGCAGATTCTGGATTCCAGTCAATTATTTTAGAATCGGATTCCTTCAATACTATATCAAGGTTGAAGGCTATGATGCCTGGCCAGACTGTACCTGACTTATTGTGCGACGATATCCATCAGTTAGCTGCTCTGTTCTCAGATGTGCAGTTTGAGTTTACATACTGAAAGCGAAATAAAGTTGCACATTCTTTAGCAAAGGGTATTCTATAGTGTAATTCTGATGTCATTGTTCATGGGAATGTTCCTTTTATGCTTTATCTGCTACTGTTAATGACTCTGTAATGCTTTCTATTTAATGCAGCTTCATATTTTCTTCAAAAAAAATATATATATGTCTTCCGAAACAACCGAATCCTCTACCAAATCAACCATTGCACCATCCTCTCTTGTTATTCATGTTCAATCTGAAAATTCTGGCTTCAACGCTAGTATAACACTTACCGAAACCAACTATGACACTTGGTCTCAAATCATTGAAATGCATATTGCTGGACGTAAGAAACTTGATTATATTATTGGGGACTCTCCTCAACCTGAATCAAATCATCCTTCTTACTCCAAGTGATATACCGAAAACCAAAAAGTTAAAAGCTAGTTGCTTACATTAATGACACCAGAAATCATGAAAAGGTATTTTCATCTTCGTACTGCTTGTGAAATCTGGAGTGCTCTTGCTAAAGCATTCTATGATGGATCAGATAAAACACAAATCTTTGCCTTTAATCAACGTGCATTCTCAATTCGACAATCAGGTCGATCTCTTCCAACTTATTATGGTGAACTTGTTGGAGTATTCTAAGAACTTGATCACCGTGACAAAGTCAAGATGAAGGATCCAGATGATATCATTATGTATAAGGCAGTCATTGAAAGATTGAGAATCCACATCTTTTTGAATGGTCTTGATGTTGATTTTGAACAAGTGCAAGCAAAAATCCTTCGTATGGATCCAAGTTTGGATCTTGAACACACATATGCATATGTTCACCGTGAAGCAAATCGTAAGACTCTTTTAACTAGTGATCTGACTTCTTCTGAACCTGTGGCTATGATAGCCCGACAGAATAAATCATCTGCTCGAAAAACCAATATAAGTGTTGTACCATCTTCTTCAACAACATCTCATAGCTTTGATATTGAAGGTAAGCAATCTGGTTCAACAAGACATTGTACTCATTGTGGTGCGACAGGACACACTCAAAGTCGATGCTATGATCTGATTGGATATTCTGAATGGTAGGATCCTTCTAAGCCTCCAAAAGGTAAAGCTAAAATTGCAACAGCAAATGTATTAGTTTCTATAGCCATAGCTGAACAATCTTCCCAACCAGATGTTGCTGCCTTACACATCTCTTCGGATCCACCGGTAAATTAATCTATAAATCTGCTACTATTGGGTCATGTACATGGATTATTGATTCTGGATCAACTGATCATATGTCTTTTAATACTACATCCGACCTAAAACCATCTGAACATTTTGTTGTGTCTACAGCCAATGATACAGAAGCTAGTGTTATTGGTAAAAGTTCATTGTCTCTTCATAACTTGAACTTAGATTCTGTTCTTATAGTTTCATCACTGAATTTTAACTTAATCTTTGTATCTCAAATCACTACCTCTTTGAATTGTGACGTAATTTTTTAGCCTAATTTGTCATATTCTCTGAGTATTGTTAGTCAATATATGCACTCTCCAAGTGAAGAACATATGAAGGTTGTACTTCGTATCTTGCAATATTTGAAGTCATCTCCAGGTAAAGGGATTATGTTTACTAAAGGAGCATCTTTATCTATTGAAGGCTACATTGATGCGGATTGGGCAGGTTTTATTGATGATAGGTGTTCAACTGCAGGGTACTTAACATTTGTTGGGGCAAATTTGGTTACATGGAGAAGCAAAAAATAAGGTGTTGTTGCTAGATCGAGTGCGGAAGCTGAGTACAGAGGTATGGCTACAGGAGTTTGTCAGTTACTATGGATTAAGAACTTGTTGCATGAACTCAAAATTCCACATACATTTCCTATGAAATTATATTGTGATAATAAGGCTGCATGTGATATAGCTCATAATCCTGTTCAACATGATCGGACAAAAAATGTGGAGATTGATAGATAGACATTTTATTTAAGAACAATTAGAAGCAAAGGTAATTGAAGTTCCACATGTTCGATCTAAAGATCAACTTGCTAATATTCTTACTAAGGCAATTTTAAGCAAAGGCTTTCATCAAGCTTTAGACAAGTTGGGCATGCGAAACATCTTTGCACCAACTTGAGGGGGAGTGTAGAAGATTACATTGTATGATTATCTCCTAATTAGTTGATTCTATAATATCTCTTGTAATTATTTCCTTCCATATTTGTTTCCTTGACTTCAGGATCAAGTTGTAAAGATGTCTTTAAAAGGTCATGTACTCGTATATACAAATCAATATACAGAAAATATGTTCTGAAATTGCATTAGTTAATTTATTTTATTATAAAATACTTTAAAGGAAAAAAAATTAAAACCAAAAAAAACTATATGAGATGTAGCTTTGGATCCTTACACAATGAGAATGTGTTTGCTAATAATAATGAATGAATGAAGATAGAAATGCTAAAATTAAAAAAAAAAAAAAAAAAGGAGAAGAAGATAGATATGTTGCAACTCCCATATATTATGTTCCTGCAATGATACAAAGCATTCACATGACATTAGCGAAGGACACCAACACATTTCTTCAAATGTGTGTAAACCCTACCTGTGAATCAATTATTTTGCATTACAATGCCCAACCCTATGCCATATGATTGGCATTGCTGATGGTTTTATTGAAGAGAAGTGCACAACCCACTCATCAGCAACTCAATCCACCATGCATGCATCCACTCACCATGGGTTTTCCTTAATACTGCACAACAAAGGATGTTGAAATTAGCCACGCAGATAGAATTATGAAAGCGGTAAAATTTTTTTAATTAATTAATTTATTGCGATTATATATATTATGGTGATTGCGGTGGCTGAATTTGTGATATTTGCTTGACTATTTGACATTTGCAAGACTGAGCTTGTGACGATTGACATGTGTTTTGTCAACCATTTTTGTGATATTATTAAAATTTCCATCAGCAGAGAATATGTCTGTTGAAAATGAGATGCTTAATAAGAAACCAACATGCATTGTCTCAGCTCGTACACTTGACATGGAAATCAATAATTAAACAAATAATAATCAGCAACACAACTTAGACATTTGGAGAATTAGTAACAGTTTGCAAATAATAAGAAATCTGAACTATTGAATGATATGTTCTGACCAATAGAGTATGTGGTAATACTGGTTGATGATCATGATGACTCATCTGCAACAAAATTCCTTATCACAGCGGAACTTTTATTGTTAATTTAGGTTTACACATTATATCATAAATGTTATATTCTTGTCGATTAGTTGAAGAATTGAATTTTTTGTCTCTGTGATATCTTATCTGAATGCAGAGTATATCTCCAGAGTTTTTCTTTGGTGGAGTTTGCTGTGGTTGCTTGATCACCCTTCCACTACAGGTCTGTCTAGTTTCAAAGGAAAACTTCTTGTTTGTCTGTGCATTGCCAAAGGAAAACATGTTTTCATATGCATCATGTTTAAAGTGTTATCTGCATTCGCCATATACCATATGGTCCTTGCATTATCCCTACCTAAAAGAACCTTCAGAGTTTGGATAAATAAGATTGCTGTCTTTGGAATAAAAGAAAGAGGCAACATTGCATGCACATAAAGATCAATTATATTTCACTGTTTTCTTTTTGCCATATATAGTAATGTTAGTGGTTAGTTTTTGTTAATAATATTGAAATTCTTTTTATGGGCCACCACACAGTGGGTTTCGCAAGTCTAGATAATTTGTGAGAATTAATCTCACTGCCAGGGATGAGACATGAGACTTGAATCCAAGACATCTACCCCCAAGAGCAAGTGTCCTTGACACATGAGCTAGGCCCCGAAGACCACATATGACAATTATATTTCACTGGTTTGATGAGTCTTTTACCCTGCTATCAAATGTTTTTATTGTCTTTTCCCACATATTTTCCCTACTTGGGATCTTGTCTGTCCATTCAAGTTATAAGACAATAGGCAGAAGGTGCATTACAGCATTTGGGTGCAGGGTCGTCAAAATGATATCAAAGCACTTTTGTGCAACAGATTGGTGCCTTGCTCGGTTCATCTTTTTTGGGTTATCTGCCTAATGGCAATTATTAGGTGATTACATATAGTCTAGCCATTAAAATATATGTTGGATACTTACAGAACAGTTTCTTTCTATCACATAACTGTATATTGCAGCAACTACATTCATAATATTGCCCATAAGTTCCTGTATACCAAGGTAGATACAATCAATTTGGTGCACAACCTGTTGAATTTAGTGTCCACTGGAGCAATTACCTATTGCCAACATATTGTTTTTTCTGCTACTCAACTAATCAAGCTAGACCTCAGGTTGAGAACATGAAGAAACAGAAAAAGAAGACAGAATAAAGATTGGGAGACTTGCAACCACCATCACAATTGCTGTTTGGGATTTGGGTGATTAATATGGGTTGTCTCCAAAAGCACTCAATTTTGGCAACTGATTTGCATAAATCAGAATTTCCTTAATAGCTAAATGTATATGCATAATTCTTTTTCAGTCTCCGATATACCTCAGCTAAATAACTTACTGATTATCATCCATACAAGCTCTTTTTCTTCAAAATACTAATCACTAACTAATCTGTCTGAAGGCACTGCAATTTTGGGAAAAACTTCGACATTGACATCAAGCAGTATGCATTTGTATTGATGAGAAAGAGATTTACATGTCACGAGCTGCGAGGTAAGCAAGCTGAATATTGTAGGCTTCTTTCAGCTCTGCCAATACCTCTGCAATATTAGGCCTCTGTGAGGCATCTCTCTCCACTGACCTAGCTGCAACTGTGGCTGCCTTTCTCATGCTTTCCGCATCAAAAGTTTCCTTTATGCAATCATCCACTATCTCAAATGCACCTGCCTGCAAGTAGGGCTTGGCCTGCAGTTGATCAGCGCAACACAAAACAATATGGACTCTTTTAATTGTCATAGAAAAAAAAAAAGAAACATGCAATAATCCTGTGGATGTGAAGGAAAGAGCTTTTCTTTACCCATAGCACCAAGTTGAAAGAATCTGGAGTTCCTGAGCGTCGCAATGGTTCTCGCCCACAGATGAGCTCTAGAAGAACAACACCAAAACTGTAGACATCACTTTTCTCAGTAAGCTGTTGGGTAGAATAGTACCTGAACGAAACATGAACCTGATTGAGTGCCATCATTTGTCAAGAATATGGCACAGGAGAAGATAGCAGAAAACCTACTCAGGATCAAGATAGCCAGCAGTGCCTTTGACAACAGTTGTGACATGACTTGCATCTGCCTGCATCACTTGCTTAGAAAGACCAAAGTCACAGACCTTGGCATTCATATCCTTGTCCAGTAAAATATTGCTGCACTTCACATCACGGTGTATAATTCGTGGTTCACTTCCATTGTGCAGATAGTCCAATCCTTTAATGGCAATGAAAATCATATCACACATTCATCTCTTAGTGATGGCAAAGCTACGTTGGAAAATGTTCTGCTGCTGGTTAAGAACTCAAGGACACCACTTGAAATATCTTACTACATTGTAACCTTTACTTGGAGGGGCACAAACACACATACCTTTAGCAGAATCAACAGCAATTTTCAGTCTACGAACCCAACTTAAACAAACCTTCCGACTGTTGGTACCTTGAAAGATGATAAAATGGGAAATTGTCAGGAACATAAAACAAAGGTTTAAAAAATATTCAACTGGAAGAAAAATATAAAATTTATATGGGTCCATAACATACCATAAAGGTGATCAGCTAGAGATCCACCAGGTAGATACTCATAGACCAGTATTTGCTGCTTTGATTCATAACAAAATCCTTCCAAACCCACAAGATTCTGGTGACGGATTTGTGACAACAGATACACCTAACGATCCAAGGCAATGAAAATAAGGTAACTCTAGAATTTAATTTAGCTTAAAGATCACTGAACCTTTATTGTTGCAAGTCAAGCGGTAAAGGGTATCAAAAGATGAACCTCATTAATAAAAGAATCAGCTCCAAGTTGAGTTCTATCAAATCGCACTTTCACAGCTACCAGTTTGCCATCTGAAAGCTTTCCAAGATAAACAGATCCGAAACTACCACGGCCAATAACCTCCTTAAAGTTGTTTGTTGCTACTTTTATTTCTTTGTAGGAAAAGATTCTTGCTGCATTCCAGTTTCTCATATCTGTTGCAGTCCCTGATGAACAAAGATGTCTCGAAATAAGTATAAACTGATGAGTAACTTGCATACATTAGTAATGCAATGCGACTAGTTCTTACTATCTGTGTATGTGACTTCAGTACTTCCTTTCTTTGTGTATAACAATACAGCAACAGAAATGACAAGAAGAGCAAGTATGGTTCCCCCAGCCGCACCAAGTATTATCGCCATATGCTTAGTTTTTTTAGGCCTTTTCTTGGTGAAGATTGTAACCTGTGGAGTCTCAATAGATGGATTAGATGACACGTCATTGCACGACAATGTGGAGAAGGAAAGACATGGATTCCCTGATGTCCTGAAAAGAGGTTGATGCATCAGCAGTCTACAATACAGACCAAAAAGATCAAGAATATTAATTCCGTACCTGACTTCCAAACTTTCTCTGTTCAGAGACTGCGGAAGGCTGCCCTGTAGTTTGTTGTTTTCCAGGTTCCTGAAGAATGCAAGAGAAGAACTCTCATCTCGCTATGCACATCTATTGAGAGAGAGTGATAAAGAAGCTATTTGTTTGGTTGCCTCTACATTTGATTTTTGTAAGCTTACTTACAGCAGATGAAGATCCTCCAGCTCTCCTAACCCATCAGGAACTGTTCCTTGCAAGCTATTATTTTGCAGGTCCCTTCATATTGAAAAGAATTAAGATCCAACATTAGTATTACCCTTTTTCTTGGGCACGAGTACACAATCGAAATATCTTGACAAGAAATGGATGTGAAACCTCTATAGGATCCAATAAATATTACAACTTACAAACTTTGAAGGCTGACCAAGGTGTCCAGTTCAGTTCCAAAGGATGTTAGCTGATTGAAACTCAGGTTCCTGAAGAAAAAAAATTTAGATCAGTAAGAAATGTCTTGCTTTCTCAAGGTACAAAACTTGCATTTATTTATTTATTTATTGTAATTATGCTTTACAGCTTCTCAAGATGTTGGAGGCTTCCCAAGTTCTGTATCTCTCCAGCAAGCGAAGCGTTATGCAAATCCCTGAAGCATAAAATGCCATTGTAAGAGAAATGGATGTGTAAAGAAGTTAATTATACATTGAAAACAGTATCAAAGATCAGAGTTTACAGTGTTTTAAGATCCAGCAAATCGCCAAAGGTTGGATTAATTGACCTTAAATTTACATCTGAAAGCTCCCTGAACAAGAAAAGAAAAATAAAATTTATTAATAGATCCCAAAAAGCAAAACCAGAAAAGGATTAAGAAAGTGAAATGAATTAGTCGGAACACACAATGATGTGACAAGGCTTCCTTCACATCCAATATGGTCCCATGGTGTTGGAGAACATGGGTCATCTTCCCATTCCAGGTCCAATCCTGTAGACTGTTGAATAACCTGAAGTGCCGACACTGCAGGAAACATAAAATTTATGACCCTGATCAGCAAAATTGACCAAGTTGTAGTTAACAAAATGAAATTATAAAACTAAATGAACTGACCTGTCGTTGAGGAAGCTTCAGATGGAATTTCAACAATCTCATACACTTCAATAGCATTGATTTGTGGGTAGAAGCTTACGCTTTTCAGAGTAATATTCAAACTTTTGATTTCTTTTCGTGTTAGGTGCAGAGCACTAGCTTCTGACATTTTTACAGTATAATTAGCTTCAACAATATCCCCATTAATCAGGATATTGAAAGAGGGAGAGACAGGAAGAATCCCAGCAAAGTAAAGGATAACGTAGTAGTCCCTTGGTGTATCATCAAGAGCAAGATTATAAGTTAAGACATCCCTTCGTGCCAGAACTCTCGCGGTCTGAAGAACATCAAGAGGAGGATTCTCACTAAGACTTGACAAGTTGAAGCTTAGTAGCTTATTGAATTCACTTGATACATGAAATGGTGTATAATTTTCATCAGCATCCCAGATTCTATCATAAGGATCCAAAGGGTACCTGTTTTAATCCAAAATTCCAATAAAAATTCAAACATAAATTGCCAAAATCCAAGTATTAATGTAACCATTAATGTTCATACCTTAAGGCACCATTAATGTAACCACTATTGATGCGATAAGACTTTCTGAGTGACTTATTAGGGAAATCTCCAATTCCACTCTGATAAGCACCTTGAGGAAGCGGACGAACTTCAAGAGATGAAATAACAGGCGATCCACTATCAGGAATAGCATGTAAACAGAAAGAAAGTGTATCCTTGTTAACAGGCCATACAAATTCTTCTGTCCACGGATCATTTTCAGTAAGATTTACAGTACTTGTAATGGCTGTGCCGAGAGAAACAGAGAAAGCAGGAGGTTTTCCAAGCTTATCATAGTTCTTGTACAAGAATTGAGCTCTCACTAGCACAACAGATGACACATTATTCAATGGAAGTTTATAGCACTTGCGACCTTGCAAATCTTGGAAAAACCTGACAGTTGAAGGAGTACCATCATTGTAATCAATGGTGGTTGTGTTGCCTGTGCTTATATATGCACTATCTGAAACCCAAGAAATGTTGGATGAATCAGTAAAGTCTGTTGTTGCACCGCAAGATAAACTCAAGAAACCTGTGGATTTCAGATACATACATACATAAAGACACTTGCTGATGCAAAACATAATGATAATAATAAAAAAATAAAATAAAACAGTCGTTAGAAGCAAATATACCATCTTGGTCGTTGCAGAAAGCATGTGTCCACAGGCGAGACAAGAAGATGAAGCCAACCCAGTAGCAGATTAGGGCCATAGAACCAAACCCTTCAACAGAACCCACAAAGGTATCTCTCCAAAGAAAAAGAACACTCCTATATTTGTTCCAGGAAACAATAAAAAAAACCCTGTTGTTCTTTTTCTCTTAATTGTCTTTTAGGAAGGTTTTTCAGAAGGACAAAAAAAATGATTGAAAATGGCAAAAATGTGAAGTTAACTAATTTCATGGTGGGGAGGCAAATTGATTAAAGAGTGATGATTATAGGAAAAGCCTGGGATAATCATGATAATCACTAGTAAATATGTGCTCCTTTTTTAGGTGATTGTCCTTATTTCTTGTCAGACACACTACTACTGTAGTGCACTAGCGCTAATGCAGTAGTTGGTAGCTAAAAAAGCAGCTCAAAAACACAAAAAAACCTCCACCCAACCAGAGAGTGATTCAGTGGCCATTTCTCTTCATCGTCATCTTGAGATGGATGATTCAAGCCTGCCCTTGTTAATTTATTCAGCTGATTTAAAAAGAGAGAACTACCCTTATTATATAATCAATCTGTATTTACATTATTTGGTCTTCTTTCTTTCAATAGAAAGAAAAAATCTCCACCCATCTCTTTCCATCTTTCTACCTAACCAGGCCGTTTGGTTAAAAAGAAAAAAAGATAAAGCGGCCTTGAAAATGGCTTCTCTGACGAAGTCTTTAACGTTTAAAAACAAAAAGAAAGCTTGAAGTTAACAGATTTCTTCTTCTGCATGAAAAGTGGTGTGACCCAGTTGACAAACATGACCATGTTGAATCAATCAAATGCTTTCATATAGTTTTCACTCGTAAATTGATGCCATTTGCCTTTTTTTTTAAGGCGTTAACATGATTTTCTATGTATACACATACACACACACACGAGCGAGGGGAAGGTAAAATTATAAAAAAAATTTCACTCATTATTAAATAAAAATTGAATAATTTAGTCATTTACTTAAAATAAAATTAAATTAATTAAAATATAATTTTAATTTGATAGAAAATCTATTTCCTATTTTAATTAGTTTAATTTCTATTTTATCACTAATAAAATTAAATTAACTAAACTATAATTATAATTTAATTAAAAATATGTTTTCTATTTTATTTAGGTTAACTTATGTCTTATCTCTAGCAAAAATTCTAATTTATTAGAAAGTATATCTTCTATTCTAATTAGGTTAACTTCTACTTTATCTCAAAAAAAAAATTAATTTAATTAAAATATAATTCTGGTATAATTGAAAGGATGTTTCCTATTTTAAATAGGTTAAATTCTATTTTAACTCTAACAAAATTAAACTAAATTAATTAATCAAAATATATTTCTAATTTAATAGAAAGTATATTTTCTATTCTAATTTGGTTAACTTCTATTTTATCTCCAATAAAAATAAATTAATTAACATATAATTCTAATTTAATTAAAAGTATATTTCCTGTTTTGATTATGTTAATTTCCATTTTATCTCCAATCAAATTAAATTAATTAAAATTTTAGTGATAATTTTGTTAAAAATATATATTTTTCTATTTTAATTAGGTCTACTTATATTTAATCTAATATAAATCAAACTAGATAACATAATTTTATAAGTCTTATTATATTAAATTTAATAAGTAAATAATTAAAATTAAAATTAATAAATTTTATGAAAATAGGAAAGCTATATAATTTGTTTTAAAATTAGATATTTTTATAAATTAAAAATAAAAAATAAAAAATAGAACATATAATTTGTTTGAAAGTATATTTTCTATAAGAAAAATAGTATAATTATCGTTTTTAGATTTTTTATAAGATTTAACAAAAAAGAGTTAAAATTAAATTAATTAATATTAATAATTTAATTATTTGTTGAACTTAAAAAATTGCATCAAATTAATTTTTGTGTAAATAAAAGTATTAATATTAAAAATATCGAAGAAATAAAGTGTCATAATTCAAACAAAAAATTTACTTAAATTGTAATAAATTATAAGTTTAATAGGGTTGTAATATATAAATTGTTATATAAGGAAATATAACTTTTGTTGTTTTAATTTTTTTTTTATTAACAAATGACTAATGATTTTTTATTATTTTATGATAATTATAACCATAATATTTTTTTATATGAAATCAGTTCTAAAATTGAGAAAAATTAATTATAAGAAATATTGAAGTATTATCATATAATTATTTAAATAAAATATTCATAAAAATTATAATGAATTGTAACTATATTAAGTTAATATTAAATTGTTACATAAATAAATAACACTGTTATTATTTTTAAAACTTTTATTTAATAATAATAATAATAATACATTTAATTGTTTATTTATTATATATCACGAGTCAGATAAATTTTTTTGTTCACGTGTTTCACATGTGGTTGTTTATTAGTATATATATATATACACACACTTTAGATTTTATAATGCCTAACCATTCTTAAATTTTCATCATACCATACAAAGCTGACAATTTATCATTGACTATCTTTCACTCAAATGCAATTCTATTAACATGTAGTATTCTAATTACACATAAATGTTTTTAAAAATAACTACCCAAATCTAATTTAAAGACAAGAAAATACTGTCATTAGGTCCTAATACTAAAATAAGTACACCTAAAATAAAGAAAAATAACTTCTCCGCAAATGCATAATGAACCTTGTCGTTCAGTATCCTCAACCCCCCACGATTCTTCTCAAAGTATCTAGCTATATACAATAATAAACAGTTCATAGATTATTAATTTATCTAAAATAAACAACAAAAGAATATTTAAAAAATTAATGATAAAACTAACCAATATCTGAAATGAGGGGATCGTCATTGCCAGTAGTCTCAATTCTATCAGTGTGGTAAGATGCTAATTGAGCTGTTATTTTATCTTGTCTATTGCATATATCTAAGGTAGGAATTATCTACTCACACGATCCTAGAATTATCACCATAAAATGGAACTAAGGAAAAAAATTTAGTAAGTGAAAAGATATAAAATATTAAAAAAATCAAAAGATTTAAAAAAGGTTACAGAATATACCAACGAATCGCCTGCTATCTTTAGAAAATGATCCAGATTCAGTTTTTATGAATTGGAACTATTACCCATCTGAATCAAAGTGTAAACTAAAGCCATTGACAACAATAAAACTTGTAAATTGCAAAAGAATCTAAATTTCTTATTGATGACATTGATACGCCACTCAAGCATCTTGTGGGACAAGTAAAAACAAAGAAAAGTTGTTCGTCCAATCTTTCAAGTATCTTTCACTCAGATGCAATCCTACTAACATGTGACATCCTAATTACACACAAATTTTTTTAAAAATAACTACCCATATCTAACTCAAAGACAAGA
>CATIWK010047118.1:0-11020 GCA_949634005.1 Mallotus japonicus | reverse complement strand
AGATACAGACAATCCAAATGGATCAAATGTCACTCTCTTGAATGTTGATAAAATAAAAGGGCTCAACACTCTCGGTATATCAATTGCTCGCCTAGACTACGCAGCAAATGGTGGCTTGAACCCTCCCCATATTCACCATCGAGGAACAGAGCTTCTTGTAGTGCTTGAAGGCACTCTTTTGGTTGGTTTTGTCACATCAGCTCCTAGCAATCGCCTTATCTCAAAAGTGCTTTACCCAGGAGATGTTTTTGTGTTTCCAATCGGTCTCATTCACTTCCAGTTCAATCTCGCAAAGACTAATGCAGTTGCTTTTGCTGGTTTGAGCAGTCAGAATCCTGGCCTCATCACTTTAGCTGATGGAACCTTTGGATCTGACCCACCTATTAATCCTGATGTTCTTGCTAAAGCCTTCAAACTGGACAAAAAGGTCGTCGAGGACCTTCAGAAGTTATTTGCTTACGGCAATTAGTGATAAGATAATCATCAGCTCTCCATTCTGTTACAAACTCCTTATCGTGTTATCTTGTGTTATCTCTTATCATGTTGTTACACTTATAGCTTATCATTACTCCTCTGTTATACTCTGTAATCTGTGTATAAAACAGAGCACTTCATTAATGAAATATATAGTTCCTTTCAAAACCAACAGTTTCTCTAAATGGAGATGCCGCAGAAGATGCTAAATCAGAGAAGAAAAAGAAGAGAAAATTAGGAAGGTGGTGGTGGTGAAGAAGAAGGATGGATGTCGCTTGGAAGGAGGAAGTGGAGTGACGGTGATCAGAACATGGTGCTGAGAATATCAACAGGTACAAGCCAATGCGCTGGTGATGATATTGATTTTTTTTTCATAAAACGTCAACGTTTTGCTATTTTTTTTCTTTTTTCAATTATCACAACGACATTATTTTTAAATCTGTCACAGTCAGCAACTTATTTCATATGTTAGCCTTCCACATAAGCAACTCCACATACCAAATGCAAGTTGGATAAAATTGAAACAAGTCAAAAAATTGACTGCATAAATTGATACGATTTAAAGGATAAGATAATTTAGAAAATTGGCCTATTGTTGAGGATAATTGGGATCATTTTCCCTTAATTTTTTAATGACTTTAGTTGGAATTATTCTAGTAAAAATGTTGAAACAATAAGAATACAGCTAGTTAGAACTTAGAAACTAAAATCACAAAAACTTGATAAAATATAATATAAAATTACAGGGACTCAATTAAATATTTTTATACCTTAATTTTTTTTTTTTTTGGAAATTATACCTTAATTTGTTTAACTGCGATTATATATGCATCTACAGGAACATAAGAACATTTGATGTCAGATTGAGAAAATGCAACTTAATCATATCATGATTCCTACTATATATGCTACAAATTGCATATATACATTTGAAGTGGATAAAGATAAAAGGGAGAAAAAAAATTAATTTTGGAGTCGATAAATAAAATTATCTCTTTTTAATGTGTGATAGTAGGTCACATACTAATTGTATATATGCACAATTATTTATATGGTAACAAGAGCCTATTATATATCCTCCGATAAGTATATTACATTCAAAGTGAGCAGGAATCACCCATAACATTTTAGTGTATACCCGACCATATGGCATAACCATTATAATAATTAGTTTACAACAACATATTAGTTTTGAACTTTCTAGCATGAAACTTTCTTTGAAGACTTTCTTACAATGATTTATTTAATGAAGAAGGACCAATATTTTGATCGACAAAGAGTTGAAATTGCTAGCCTGATGATGCAGAAAATTTATTCACAATTGACTTTGTAAGGCCCATGAGTAGTTTGCCAACTTGACAATTTAAATTCTTATGCATAATTGGCATAAATATTACTACCCATTTGATTAAAGTAACATCCATTGATATATATTTTTCCATGATAAGATCAAAGCATATGTGTGTGCATATATACATACATACATACATATATATATATATATATAACCACCATAGCCTAAGCATAAACATTTTACAGCGTTTGAATCTAATTTCATCCTTTGATTATTGTGAATATGAACAAAAACTACACATTTGAAAATATTTGGACATAGTATAAGGCTTTTCTTATACTGAACTGCGACTTTTGGAAGCTTGGAAAGAGACTAGGAAATAAGGCTTTCATACACCCGAAAGATGGATGACCCACTCGATGATCCCACCAGATCTGCTTTTCTTAGCTATGCCTTTGATTTATAAAGTATGCTCATCCAGGTGTGAGTTCTTCAACATAGTACAACCTTACTTGTTTAGTACCACAACTAATAATATCTTTTGAAAAGCATAAAATGTGTGATAGATTAATACATAATAATTCAAAGGGAAAACCATAAGTATTTTGAATTTATGAACCAATTATCAATTGAATCCGAATTTGAAAGTCACTTCAATTTGTTCATTCAACTTTACAAATTATATCAATTCTATATAATCTTATTTAAAGTATCTAATTGTACTTTCAAAAATTACTTTTAGATTCCTATAATATAAATTTGACACATATTAATTTTTTATCCTCTTTTTTCTTATAAGAAAAATATAAAATGTAAAAAAAAGTTTAAAATCTAATTTCACCGTTCTCGACATAAATTTAAAAATTAATTTTCAAATATTTTCATAAATTTTTAACTTTTTTCATTAAAAACTTTAAATTCTAAGTATTTTAAAATAAACTTCTCAACTTTTAGCCGTATTATTTAAAAATTTTTCAAATAGGGGCCAAACAAAAAATTATGAAATTCAAAAAAAAGAGAGGCTTTTGAAATGCTAAAAATATTATCAAGAATAAAAAATATTTGATTTTTTTGAAAAATATGAAAAACTTAAAAATTAAAATTTTATTATTATTTATAGTAATAGTTAAAAGTACTTATTTATATAATGATAGTTAAAAGTACTTTATTTATATTTATATTAGTTTATAAAAAAAATTGATTTACAAGTTATAATTCTTTTATTTTTCTTATGATTTCTTATTGATACATAAAAAGTTAAAATTTAATGTAAAAATTAAAAATTGACTTTAAATTTATTTCAAAATTGGTAAGGTTAACACTTGAAAATATTTTTTAATTTTATTTTTTTTAAATTGAATAATTGTTAAATTTTATTTTGTAGGAATCTAAAAGTAATTTCTATAAATACAATTAGATCCTTTAAATAAAATTTGATAGAATTGAAATAATTCGTATAATTGAAGGAACAAATTGAAATGACTTTTAAAATAGAATTCAATTGGTAATTGACTCAAAGTTCATGATAGAATAGATATTTTTTCTAATTCAAATCTTTGTCAGATGACCAATTGATACTAATTTATTTCCAAAGATGGAACAAAAAGAATATTTAGATCAAGGGCATTTATGATCTTAACATTCACAACAACTACAACTGAATATTTCACTCTATTTGCATTTGTAACACTTTGATCATTCTGTGGAGTTTTTTTTTTTTTAGGAAATCAGTGGAGTTGTTTGAGTGAAATATTTATTCATATTCACTTCATCTAAATACTAATTATAACGGTAAGTTAGACTTCAACCTGTTATGGTAACCACATGTGCACGGTATCAACAAGTAGTATAAAAAATATCGTCCCTCAAAGATTTTGATCCAATCACCTATTTACCAACCTCTTATTGCCTAAGGCTAAAAATAAATGGATGTAAAACTAATCCAAATTGTGAATTCAAGAAATCTACTTTAAAAATAGAGAATAATTCAACAAAAATAATAAACAAATTATATTTATGAAAATTGCTAGGAATTAAATCACCTTACAATCACTAAGCTACCCAAATTTACTACTCAATTAGCCATGCATATCCCGAGTTTTCCTAAAGCATTAATAAATCTCTCTCAAACATCAATTAATTTAAATTCAGAATTATCAATCAAGGTATAATAAAGACCCAACTCTCATTGCAATCCAAACACTTAAACATCAAAATCGTGAATTATGAAGCACAACTCAAAGAGAATTTAATCAACTCAATTTATCTCTAATTTTGAGTTAAGTTAAACTTAAGTTTATAGGTCTATTAGAATTACCATCTCTCAATGCATAATTCCAATTAAATTCATGTCATTGGTGATCAAGCAATAACAAGCATTAAGAATAATAAACACAATATGTAACAACTAATGAGTAGATTAAATTGAAAGCCTAGATCATGTTCGGATTATTAATCTCTAACAAATAAAAATTTAGCCTAACATAAAATTATTAATCCCTAAAAATTCACAAGAAGAACCCATAATAAAAAGTGTAAGAAAGAGAAGAAGGAGAAGAAAATAGTTATGATTAATCTTGAATCTCGAATCTTCAATCTTCAATGTTTGATCTTCTAGGGTTCTTTATGCATTTTTTTCAATGGTTTTCTCCTCTGGAATTTTTTTCTAAGAGGCCCCTAACAAACTACATATAATGTTCCCTTTAAAAAACCCTAAAAAGAACTTTCCAAAATCAATAGCTCTAGGGGACATAGCTATGTCGCCCAAGTGACACGGCTGTGTCACGTGATCTTCACCAGAAATTAAGCTCTCTGACACGGTTGTGTCAGACTTAATCTCTACAGACTTTTAAAACTAGAAACCAGACACGACTGTGTCTGTAAAGTGACACGATTATGTCAGACTTGATCTCTGCAGACTCTCAAAACTAGCAACCAGACACGACTGTGTCTGTAAAGTGACACGATTATGTCAGACTTGATCTTTGCAGACTCTCAAAACTAGCAACTAAACACGGCTGTGTCTGTAAAGTGACACGACTATGTCATTTTTCTATTCTCCAATCTTTGATTTCTTGCCCTCTTTAGTGGCTAGATTAGCTCCTAGCTTTAAGTCCTCATTGCTTTCATTCAAAATGAGTTTCACTTGATGGAACCTACAAAAATTAACACAAAAACAATGTAAAAAGTATAATAATAAACTAAAAATGCATAAAATAAGAAACTAACTAATAGTTTAGCTCCTAATGCAAATATTCATAAATCATGCTTTTTTAAATGATAAAAACCTATATTTCTAATAACGAAATGCAACTATTTAGTGCTCAAAATCTATTAATTTTAGCACTTATCAAAACCTCAGTTATTTTTAAAAAATACAAAACATGAATGAAAATTTTATTTAATTTGTAAAAGCTATGTTAATCTCCTTCTTAATATAGTTCTAAGCCTTTATATGAATTTGAGATTATAATAGTAGCTAATTTACCTCAAATGTCACGTATGTATTTAATTTTTTTAATTCATTACCAAACCACAATTGTGTTAAAATTGCAAATAATATGTCAAATTATGCTAAAATTGCAAATAATATGTCAAATCGGGTAATTTTTCCAAGTTTTAAATTTTAGCATAAATATATAAAAGGTTGAAAATGTTGTAATTTTTAGTACTAATAGACCTATTAGGAATCACTTGCCACCATTCATGAGGATATTATGAAGGTCCATTAGCGTCCATCATTGCTACTCTACTCGGGTTTATTTTTCCTCTACCATTGTGTTGTTTCTTGGATTACAATTCATGCCTTCATTTCAGAGATCTGTAAAGTTTAAAGCAAGTTTCCTTTGTGCATTTTGGATCTCTTTTAAGTTCCTTGAACCTCTTGCTACCACCACTTGATAGCTTCACTATTCTATTTTAACTTTTCTTTGGACACTATTTCAGCTCCTTGAACCCGGTCTTCATCTTCTTTTGCCAATATTACAACTTTTCGAGTATCTTCTCGATGCACAATAGCATAAGCTTACTCAATAGATGGAAATGGCTTAAGTTGTAGTATATCCCCTCTCGTTCATCTAGGTCGCCCAAGAAGGTATAAATCTTCTCCTTTCCTCTTGAATATATAAATATAAATGTAACACCCTTCCCCTACAATACCTCACCAGAACTCCTCATTCAATGATGGCACTATTTGAGGGGAGCATTATCTAAAGACTAACTATTAAGCATCCATCTAACATACTATTAAAAGGTTCATCTAAATGTGTTATTAGAAGTAAAATGATTATTTCAGCACCAAACATAATTATGAGATGGCAAGTGGAATATTCTTTCAATAAATACAACATAACTGTTAGTACTATATACGTAAAAGTTTTATCATAAACACTACACAAGATCATCAGTAGATAAAAGAATATGGGTTATTATACAAATAGTGTAAAATGATAATAACACATAATAGCCCAATAACCCTATTTTAGGACCTTGATCCAAGTTTGGATGTGCATCCTATAATTTGCACATCTTTAGCTTAGGCTTATAAAAAACACTCTCGTGACAAAAAGGCTCCCAATAAGGTACTGAGGGTGTAAGTCGATCTCATTCGAAAAGACAAAATAGATGTGTAAGTCATGACTCATATCTAGGTCAAAGTGACCTGCACATCCTCAGAAGTCTAATGGAAAACTCGAATAGTAGTACAAATATTGTCTTGTTATGATGAAAACTAATACATACATAGGACAACCTGTTCCATTGCGTAGCTAGGAGAATAATAAAGAAGCAAATATCAATAATCAATGTTCCCAATTGATTGGAATAATCATTATTGAATTATAAATATAAGGATACAAGGCCTGATAGTTACAACAGTAGCCCCAAAAATATACAGTGAACACAAAACAACCCGAACACAACATCTTAATCATTCTCATTTGTTATATAGTGACCGTTGTTTCATTTTCATATCTAAGATACTAGATCCATATGTGGATATGAAAATCTCGACAAGAGGAGAAAACTGCAGTAACATGAAAAGGGCAACAGGAATACCAGCCAACAAAATAGTAAGAGTTATAAGGATTAGATTCCCATCTAACATAATCATAAGAGCAACGCAAAAAGCTACCATCATGGTTGCTATAGAAATAAAAAGTGTCGAAAGACCGATGATCAACTTTTTAGGTAATGACTCTAGGAAATCATTCTCTGCATAACGTGAGGTCAGGATTCCTAAAAATGTTATTACTGAAGTTGAGGATGCAAACAAAGATATTGCATCAGATACTATAAACACCTTAAATGACTTGTTGTTCAAAAATATTAGAATACCAGTTCCCTCAATGTTGCCCCCAGGAACAGTAAATGCCGCAGTAAACATAATTGTAATAATGAGAGCACCTACAACAGTACAAGAGGTTGCAGTCTCTTTCATCAAATTTTCTCCTTCTATCATTAATTGTTTGTGATCTTTTGTAAATAGTTTTCCGGGTGTAAAACCATTGTTGTTGACACCTCGTTTAGATGCAGGATTCACAATTCTCTCCACTTCCTGCATTTAAATCATTTAGTTTTAAAATAATAAAAATGTCTAACAAATTGAATGATGAATAGAGAAAAAAGAAAAAAAAATGAATTGTAACAACAAAATCAATATGTGTAATCTCAAAAATAAGAAATAATGGTGAACACAATAACACATAATTTGAATAACTTCTACATGTTAACTTTCATTTTTCAATCAAGTTGGCATAATTAATTGTATGATCTATAATAAATAAATAAATAAATAATATCTCTATATGTTGTTATAAAAGTTGAGAAAAAATACCTTAAACCATTGTAATTCTCTTTGCATCCGTAAAGCAGCACCTGAAATGCTTGCAAGTCTATTTGGAGGTGCTAACATGGCTGCAAGATGTAACAAATTATTACCAAAAGCATCAAATGGAGTTGACAGCAGGTACTTTCCTCCTTCAAGACCATATATATAATTGAAAATTTTTTCTTGCCGATTTCGAACTGTGAGATGAATTATGTCCCATGAATTTTGATCTAAGGCTTCTAGTAGAAGTGGGTTGGCTTTAGTCAAGGTAGTAACAAATACAATTATCCCAAGATCAATAGCAGTGAAGAATGCTTGATGTACTCCTTGTTGCTCACGTTCATCCTCATCCATGCTTGATAGTGCTTGAGAAAAGTGTTGTACTAGTTCAAAAGCATACGAATGCTTCAACTTTAATTCATAAATTTGCTTGAGCCCTATATTCATTAATGAACAAATATAGTCAGAAATGCATAATTAAATTAAAAATATAAAACAAAGAATGATAGGCAATAGTTCGGAATTGATAGCCTAAGTTAGCTTACCATGGGAGTCTTGAAACCATAGTTCGGAATTGATATAACAACACTGTAGAAAAAAAATACATATACTATTAGAATTTATTTTCTTATATATATATATATATATATATACATTGATAAATTTTAGAAAGGCAGATGAGAGAGGGGCATACCTCGTCCTAAACATTTTCCTTGTTGCATTTGCTCATTTTCTACACTAATTGGTATTGCTACACGGTTAGAGGAACTAGGCAGTTGCACTTGAATGCCTTTCGTGCATCAATAATGAACATATGTTACAATATATATATATATATATATATATATTCCTATTTGAGTTTGATCATAATATAAGAAGCATCTCATTTTTCTATTAATTTATAAATTTAACTAAAACATTTTTATATATTTAATTTAGTCTATTAAATTAAAATATCTATCTATAAAAAAGAATTTAATTATTAAAGTCTATTAAAATCACTAAAATACCCTTCTAGTAAAATAAATAAAACGTTAAAAATAATAATTTCTTTTTATATTATCCCTTTCATTAAAGGAAAAAAAAAAGGTAAATCCAAAATTTTGTGGCATGATAAAAGTATTTGATACTTTGTTGATTTATTTCATATTGTAAAATATCTTAAATTGGTAAAATAAGCTTTCAAATGGAAATAAAATATAAGAATATTTTAATAAAATAGTTGTTAAGACCAAATTTGAAGAGGAAATATTTATTTTATTGTTATTGTAAATGATATATAAATTAGAAAATTAAGAAACAAGAGAGAGAGAGAGGAGGTAGGTAGATACTAACAAGAGTAGATCCATCGTTACCAAAATACCAAATCACAGCCACTGTGTAATGCATCATGTATATAAGACAATTGAATCAAAGGGGAGATCACACGGTTGTTCCCAAGATCGGCAAATGAAGTAGCTACGGATGGGCAACGTTGAGTTAGATCCAGTGAAATATCTAGTTACCAAAGAAAAGTAAATATCCAGTTAACATACATATTAATTTGGCAAATTATATCTGCCATAAGAGATTAAGATATAAATAAGTGTGCAGTCTTACCAAACATTTCATTCAAAAGAGATTGATACAGAAGCAAAGCCCCATCCTCTCCAAGTAGCAATTCCAATGGAGTTTGAGAGTATAGAAACAAAACTGTATCCTTATGGCCACAAGTACATGCAATTGTGACTGGTAGGTAGTCACGATAGATTAAGTTGTTTCTTAATGGCATACTAAGCAATTTCTCATTCTTCTTTACCAGGAGTTCTGCAATTTTTGTAGCTCCAATCTCAGCTGCGATAGATAAAGCTGTCTCTCCATATCTATTTGTAATTTCTACTCCTTCATCTGACATTAACTGTAGCAATTCCTTCACAAGCTCTGTGTTCCCTTTTGAAGTTGCTAGATGAAGAGCGGTTGAGCCATACTCTGTAATTTTTTGGTTTATTACATCTTTATCAAGGTCAAGAAAACGTTTAACACCATTCAAATCGCCTGCTTCTATTGCCTTGAATAGAGGCTGAAATTTAATTAATTCATTCCCCTTTGTTCCTGCATATTATAATTATAATTATAATTTTTCAATAGATATATATATATATATATATATATATATATAGTTGAAAAATTATATTAAACTTATTCAACTATCAACACATTAACCATTACTTTTCATATCTTACAAGATGTACTTGACTACTGTTTTAATTTTCAGCCCTACATTTTCAACCATAGTAATTTGGAAAATTATAATTACTATGGTGAAAAAAAATTATTCTCCTATTTTACCTACACTCATAGTATTATATTAAAATTATTGAATTTATGATAAGAAAAGTAATGGTTAATGTGTTGATAGTTGAATGAGTGTGTGTATATATATATATATATATATATGTTTGCATGTATGTATTGTTTTCGGTAGGCGCTTTTAAGGCCTCTTTAATTGTTGGAAACATTTTCTCAAAGAATTATTCCAAAAAAATTTCTTGTCTAGCTACAACGTTTTCCATCAAAACTTGATTGACTAGTGTTTGAAAAACACTAATTAAAACTATGCTTTCTAAAATTTTCCTTAATAAAATAGCATGTTTTTAAAAAATACAAAACTCTCCAGAATATTAAAATTTTTTACTTATGTTTGTAGTATTAAATTAAAGTTATTTTAAATTTTCACTTATATATATACACACACGGTATAGTTAAAATAAGACTTCTCTGTAATATTTCCCTCAACGACACTATTTTCATAAACTGGAATCTGTTAAAGAAAATAAACAATTTTGAAATGATTAAATTATAAATACATTGCTTCTTTAAAAAAAAATACATTGCTAGTATAAACATAGTAAATTTGAAAAATTAAATTTTAATTTATATTATAAAATTAATTTCCATTTATAATATAGTAATCATTTTATTTAATTTATTTTTAAATAGGAAGTAAAGATATAAGTTGCAAATAAGAGCAACCAAAGAATTAAAAAAACCCTAGCCTCCTCTCTTCTTCTTCCTCTCTGAGTCTCCGTCTCCTCTTTCTCAGCTATAGCTTTGGGGGGGTGGGGGGAAGTGTTTGGCCATTTTTTGTCAAAAAACCTCATCTCCACCCCTTTCTTTTGCTTTTCACCATAGATCTGAAGTATTTCTTCAGATTTAGTATGATTTTTTTCATATTTTTGTTTTTAGTTATGAATAAATTATTGTTAGGAGTTTATTTCTCCTTGTTGTTCTTGTTAGGAGTTTTCTTCTCCTTGTTGTTCTTGAGATCTATACTGGAACTGGAATTTGGGAGTTGTTGGAGCAACCTACTCGATTGCCAAGAAGACTCTCAGACAACTAACTCTTTCTTATTGAAGGTTGTAGCCGAGTTTGCCATGCATATGCAG
>CATIWK010047117.1:0-12210 GCA_949634005.1 Mallotus japonicus | reverse complement strand
AATAAAATAAAATGAAATAAATCCAACTAAAACATCTTCCTAAAAATTATTCACAATAATAAAATAAATAAATCATGCATGTGGTAACATTTATAATCATAATAAATCTAACATTATATTTACCACATAAAATTTTAGCTTCTATAATCTCAACAAACATTTTATAAAATTAACTCACAAGTGGAGCGTGTTAGCCGATGCATCATCGGCTGCCTAGGCTCTGCACCTCTTGCTCCCGAACTCCCTAAGTAAATAATATTTATTTAATAAATAGCTTTAAATAAATTCTTAAAAATCTTAGAAAAATTATAAAAATCAAGAAATAATCAAAATAACCTTAAAACACTAAAATGATTAATTTTAAGACTCAAGAAATATTTCCAATGAATTAAACTAATTCATATGGAAATAAATAATTTCCTCTATAACCATTCCAAAACTTTTAACTCAAAATCCGTAAGGAATTGGGCCTAACCCCAGTTACAAAAATTGATAATCACAATTAATACTATTTATTAAAATAATTTCAGAATTTTCTAGGCTAGTCACTATTTATCGCCGAAATTCGGGTGGGACCAGCTAGATTCTCATCGAAAACACAATTCCCGACCAAAATAAAAATACCAATGAGTTCCTAACAATTAATAGAACACATCTAAAGCCTCAAACACACCAAACTACTCATAGAATAAAGAGATCAGAAAATAAAAGGGAAATTACCTAAAAATTCATAGAATATTCTAGAGATGGAGATCGAATGCGGGATCAATGTCTATAGACTCCTAAGATGATGGTGAATGAAATGTAAGTGATGGTCTTGACTAAATGGCAAAGAGACAATCATCCCAACTCCGACAACTTGGACATAATTTTTGAAGCTAAATCTAAAATTTTCTGCACTTAATATGCTCAAATGGATGCCACTAAAGCATAGAGACCATTGAGAAATAGTTGGAGCTAAAATTTTAGGTCAATTGGAGCTCGTTTGAATGGTTTACAGAGAAGAGAAAGAATATAGGGACTAAAATGGATATTTGCCAAATCACAGCTCTCCTATCCATTGGCAACGCCGATTCTGCATATATGCTCATTCATTTTTTCTTATTCTCAGCAACCAAGAGAAACCAATGTTAACCCAAATCAATTCATGAACTTAAGTTGACTTGGCAACTCAAAACAACCTTAATCAACCACTTTCAACTAAGCTACCAACAACCATAAAATGACCACAAATCAACTCAGCAACCATATACTCCTTGACACCCAAAACAACCTTAAGTCCCTAGCAACCAAAAACAACTCAAGACAACCTTCCTCTACTAAACAACCAAAGCAACACAAAACAACCATCATCAACCTTCATCAACCCAACAACTAAACAACCATACACCAATATCCACCCAAAACAACCTCCTTCAACCCTTATATATATATATATATATATATATATATATATATATATATATATATATATATATATATATATATGTATATAAAATACGGAAGTTCGGGTCGGTTCTGGTTCCATATCACTTTACCCGAATCGAACACCAAAATCCGATATTTCACCCATTTACCAACCGAACCGTGCCGCACTTCCGCCTCAACTGAGCCAGGCTTCATCGTCGGGTCAGGTTCGGGTTGGAACTTCGGGTTTGGGCGGTTTCTGCATTGCCCTACTTGTGGTATGATCACGACACCCGTCCAACCTGTTAAATCATGTCTTTAATCCAACCACCACCAATCCTCCACGTGTCAAAATTTCATTGTCTATGGTTTGCTGACTCGGCTTACTCTTTCTGTCTCCTCTGCAGCGCCAACATAGAAAATTTATCCGTTTCAAAAAAAAAAAAAACATTGAAAATTTATCATCTTTCATCTGTTCGCTTCTCTCTCCATTTTTTTTAATCTCCTCTTCTTCTCTTTACAAGGTTTTAACCAAAAAAAAAAAAACACGAAGTTTCCTTCGCTGACCAACCGTCATTGGCGGCGGTTACCGGCATGGGAGTGCCGAACGACGACGCCGTTGTAATTCAGATAGGAAAGAAACCCGGAGAACCTCACGTTGTGACTGTTAATTGCCCCGACAAAACTGGACTTGCATGCGATATTTGCAGAATAATCCTCGACTTTGGCCTTTACATTACCAAAGGAGGTAATTAATTAATTTCTTCAGTATTTGGGATCGATAGATGTGCTAACGATTATCAATTCACGCATAGTTTCCATTTTTGTTTTTGGGTAGATATTTCAACTGATGGAAGATGGTGCTATATAGTATTTTGGGTAATTCTGCATGGTAAATCACTTGTGAGATGGTCAAATTTGAAGAATAGGCTTTTATGTATTTGCCCGCCGCCGTGCTCAGTCTCGTTTTACTTGAACCAGTACTCTTCTTCAGCAGCAGCAGCGTCGAAATCTTCTCCAGTTTACTTGTTGAAGTTCTTTTGTCTTGATAGAAAAGGGTTGCTTCATGGTAATAACTAGCAGTTATCTTCAATTTGCTGCTGTTAATTGAAATTGACCGCCTTTGTGTATGAATCTAATTGTTTAATTTGTTTTTTAATCGCAGATGTTACTCATGTTCTCTCCGAGCTTGAACTTACAATTCAAAGAGTTAAGGTTACCACCACTCCTGATGGCAGAGTTCTTGACCTCTTCTTCATTACGGATAACACGTGAGCATTTTCACTTTTTTGATTCTCTTACTGTTGCATGTAAAATCTTGTGTTTATGTCTTTCTCTTGTTTATTTTGTGGGTTTGTTATGTTTAGTTGAATGAAGAAATTTATCATAATATTGGAGCTCTTGACTGTGTTTTATGCACTGCATCCTTCTTATTGCATGACGAGCGCAGTGTTTCAGGAGTTCCTAGTTGGGTTTGGACCACTGTTTAGTAGCTGTGGTCCAGTTCTGCTTAGATGCAAGTAAATGCCATATATTTGGTTGTTAAATTTGTCAGTCACATTGAAGATATTGTTGAGTTTTTGTTGCATATTTTGTTTTTAGTTTTTTATTATTGTACCCAAAATTTTGTTTTTCTTTTACAGCTATACCTTGTGTAGGACTTTGTTGTTATGACTTGCATGACTGATTGAATAGAGACTGGGGCTACTTTGCTTTTCTTTGATTTCTTGCTCAATGTTCTATTCTTTGCTGTTACATTGTTGGACTGGTGCTGAACTTTTGTCATGACTAACTAAAATTAAAATGAGAAGTATATCCTTAACTGGATGTTGAATTACAGTGTTAATCATTGGTGAGGAAGGAACAGTTTTGGCTTGAGTCAGTTTACTATCTCATGAATAAACTTCTTAACGAACATGAGATAAATTTTAGTTAAAATTGAAGAGTCAAGCATTAATTGTGCCTGTTATTAATTTCTATTATGTTTCACAATCTTGTTCCAGGGAGTTGCTACACACAAAAACACGACAGGATGAGACATGTGAACAATTGCATGCTGTGTTAGGTGAATCGTGTATTAGCTGTGAACTTCAGCTGACTGGCCCTGAGTATGAATGTCATCAGGGCATGTCTTCTCTCTCTCCTGCTATTGTGGAAGAATTATTTTATTGTGAGCTATCAGATAAAGAAATCCATTCACAAGCTCTTAGCCCTGATATGACAAAATTGAAAATGGCCAATGTAACTATAGACAATTCATTGAGCCCTGCTCATACGTTGTTTCAAGTACATTGCATTGACCACAAGGGTCTTCTTTATGATGTAATGAGAACTTTGAAAGACTGCAATATTCAGGTATTGATTTATGCATTACATCATATTTATTTGCTAGATATCTGGGTTGGGTGAGTTTGGTTTTTTTCCTTTCAATATTTCAGTCTATTGGTATGGTGTATTGTGTAGAGTTATATTGGATGCTAGCCATCCTGGTGTCAAAATGGTTTAACTCAACTTGATGGGCTTTTATGTCTGTCTTCAGTTGTCAGTGCCAGTAAAAGATCTGTAGTTCTGATGGTTTTTGTGTTTTTACATTTCAGTGCTACTAGGGGAACTTTTATCATTGGTTTTTGCTTTGATGTGAATGAATACATATTATTGTTAGAGGAGGAAAACAGTTACCCAAAAATGTACCAGCTAATTAGATTGTTACTTCTCCTACTTCCTGGAAGTGATCCTGTCACATACATGCAGACAGATATTCTGTTTCTGGTTTGTTGACATGATGTCATTTTTTGTTGTTTTCCACTTATCCAGATAGCTTATGGTCGATTCTTGCCAAACAACAATGGATATCGTGATTTAGACCTCTTTATTCAGCAAAAGGAAGGGAAAAAGATTGTTGATCCTGAGAAGCAAAATGGATTATGCTGTCGTTTGAAGGTGGAAATGCTTCACCCATTACGTGTCATAATTGTGAACCGAGGGCCTGATACAGAACTCCTGGTTGCTAATCCAGTTGAACTATCTGGAATGGGAAGACCACGGGTTTTCTATGATGTTACACTTGCTTTAAAGACTCTTGGGATCCGTATATTCTTGGTAAGAATTATGTTATGTTGGTAGGAAAGTGTTTGAAAGATCCATCTGCACATTACAGACATCTTTCAGCATAAGACCATTGAAGAATGGTTGATGCAATTTGTCATTCTATGTACATGGTATATGAAATTAAAGTGTGTGGTTATTTGTTTATGTTTGATACGTGGCACTGGCATGAAGCTCCATATGATGTAATCATTAATGGAATGACATTATTTTGTTGAAGATTTTAGTAGCTAATCAGCACCTGTTACCTAGTGCAGATTTGCTCTGAATCACATCTATGTAAGTTTCCAAATTATGGTGTGAACCATGCCTAACAAGTTGAGTCTTGGTTTCAGGCTGAAATAGGAAGACATTCCACCCCAGATCGTGAATGGGAGGTCTATAGGTTTCTTCTGGAGGAGAATGTCAAATTTCAGTTATCAAATACTGTAGCTAGGAATCATATTGTAGATAAAGTTAGAAGAACTCTGATGGGCTGGCGAGTGAACTCATATTCCCTGTAATTCGGTTTTGAGTATCACTTGCCTTCTTGCGTTCTTCACCCGCATTACATTTATGCAAGCTGGAGTTATCTGTTTCCCCATTTGTATAGTGCATAAATCATTAGTTATAGTAGTTGCATGTATTGGCTTGTATTCTTAGGAGCATTTAGTATTATACTAATCCTGATGATGTATGGTGAGCTTATTTCCCACTGAATGTAAATATGTTTGGCACATTGTAATCTTAATAATTCAAGTTGAGCTTCTTATCAGAATCCTGAGTCTAATCTAGTGTGCTTTTTCCCATCCCTATTTCCTGAGTTTTCCGATGAGGCAGCAGACAGCAGGTAAGGATCCTATCTTGAAATCTTTTGGTGGGGGCAGTAATTGTTGGAGATGATGATGTCCATCTTGCTCTTCTGATGCCCCATGCCTTGATGGCTGGATGATGAGATCAAACAAGAACCAATAGAATCGCCAAGTTGCAAGCATGATTCAATTATCAGTCGAAAACAAATGGAGCGTACAGCACATACCTAATCCATGGGTCACCTTCAAAAGCCTATTGGTTACTTTCCACACCACTGTCCACTTCTTTTTTTTTTTTTTTTTGAAGGCACCATGCCACTGTCCACTCGACAATGATTTTTTTTTTTAACAATCCACTCGACAATGATTATGATTATGAATTGTCAACATGGGATTTAATTGCATTTTTGGACAGGAAAAATTGTAGTGCCACAACTACTTTTAAAATGACTTCATTAGCACTGCTACAAGCCTACATCTGAATTAAATTGACCAGTAATTTTTATACTTGTAAAATTATGTAAAAATGAAATAAAATTATTTATAATTATGACTATAATTAAAAATTGTTAGTAATGAATTTGAAAATTGATCATTTGAAAAACATGACCTATAATTTTGGGTGAATATTTTTTAGTTTTGAGTAGTTTGGAAGAATATTTGTACGTTCCCCTAAAAAAACAAAATAATATTTTTAATTCAAACACTGAGGAAACTGTAATGATATTTTTTTTCAATTGTTAGGGTTCAAGTGGTTTAATTTCCTACCACAGCAGGGGAGAACAGAGGGAAACGAGTGTTCGAACCCTACTCTTTACATCTACGTGTCCATACTTTTTACCGAGAGGTGTAATCGAGCCAAGCCAAACGAAACTTTGACTAGCTCGAGCTTGGTTCGTTTATAATCGAACTAAATTTGCTATGTCATTTGGTGTTTACGAGCTGTTCGCGAGTTTAAATGAGTCTAAACGAACCTAAAGTAATTTTAAAAAATGTAAACTATAAATTAAAATTATACATTAAAAAATTAAAAATAAATTATATATTAAATAAATTACAATATATTTAATAAAAATTATGATTTTATTCTAATAATATATTTTCTAAAATATTTTTACAATACGAATTTATATTTATATCTAAAATTAAATTACTAAATATTGAAATTACGAGCTGACTCACAAGCTTCTATTCGAACTTGTTCACAAGTTTTACGAGCTGAGTTTTGTATATTTTGAGATCGGCTTGTTTATTAAATGAGCTTCAATATACGAGTTCAAACGAACTTTTATCGAGCCGAACAGTTTGACTCTTTTACACCCCTACTTTTGTCACTTGAGCTATTTGTGGGGGACAGAAAATTATAATAATTGATTTATAAAGAGAGAAATGTAATTTATTAATCTCAACTAGGTAGAATTTTTATCATAAAAAAAAAAAATTAATACTGAAAATATTAGGATAATAAGCATTAGGTAAAGAAGGTAAGATGGCAGTCCATTTTCAATGACCCCAGAAAATGGAGCAAAGATAATACAACCATTATCCACAAAAAGAGGCCCAATCCAACCCAATTATTACTCCGTCATCCAGTTCCTCTATCTTCTCAAACTGCTTCTACAGTACACATAATCAATCACTTCTCGCAAAACAACACAAAGCAAAATAAATACAGTCTTATCCAAAATAAATCACGAAAAAAAACACAGCAAACGCACGTGTCCCCTCTTTTGATTCAGCCTAAGGCTCAAGCGGTGGTAAATCCGGTTGAGGTGTGGGATTCGTTTACGCTAACCTTTTTTTTTTTTTTTTTAACAACATTTACGCTGAACTCATCATGTTATATATTTGATAAAAAAAGTTTATCACGTTATAAATTCTAAAATATGATATGTTAATAAATGATACGAACATTATTAAATTGTTTAAAATATAAATTAATTTATGTTAAATTTTTATAATTTGTCTAACTATGATAACATTGTAAATTTTTTATAAATTGATATATAATTAACGGTTACGTGAATTATAAATAATATAAATATTTAAATTTAGTTTAAAATAAATAATTAAATATTTTTAAAAATCTATATATTAATTAAATATAAAAGTAAGAGTTTAAAAAGTTATTATAAGTTGATTGTTTTTCTTATTAGAAGTACATATAAATTTTTAATATGGATGATTATTAAGTAACATATATAGGGAAATTTTAGGGTTATTTTGATTTTTACTTACTTTTATTTTATTTTGTTTTATTCATCATTGGATGAAAGTATATTTTCTCATCTAATGGTGGTTATTAATAAAATACATTTTATTTTGTAAAAATCAAAATAACCCTAAAATGCACCGTATATATATTTTGTTGAATAAGATAAAGATGTTTTTGGTAGAATAAAAAGATGTAACTTTTTATGAAAAAAGAGGGTAATATTTTAAACATAATGAAACTAGAGTGATATATATAAAATGAAATATATGTATTTTAAAATAAAAATTTTTATAATTTTTAAGAAAATAAAAAATTTTTAACCTCATTTTTTCTCTTTTTTATTTTCTAACTGCTCATTTTAAATAGTAAGAATGGGTGATTTTTAGCCATTTTTAGCCTGAAATCACCCCTCTACATCTCTTTTATCAATTTATTTATTAAATAAGTAGTTATTCCACATAGATATGAGTTTTATTTTATTTTTCGTGATTTTATGGTCTTGTTGCGACGTTTGATTTTTTGTCGTCTTGTTACGACATTTTGTTTTCAGTTGTCTTGTTGCGACTTTTTATTTGTGTGTGGGCGATTCAAACAGGTAAAACATATTCGATCAGACAAAGACAACAAATCAGATTATGGTCTTCAGTATGTTGCAGAACTGGAGTCATAAGTATTTTAGTCACTATAGTATTATCAAATTTGTAAGTTTTGAGCCGTTTTATTATGTTATTAACTTGGGTGTTATTTCATCCTCTATAGTTTTTAGCAAATTTATATCTGTGTTTCGATCGATATATTGCTAATTTGAATCAATAGAATTAATTTTCTTTTCAAAAAAGAAAATAAAAAATTTAATGATTTTACATGTAAAATTTTTATTGTAAATATTAAAATGTAAGGAAAAACTCTTATTAAATTTTGAATTCAATAATTTAATAATTCAACATTATATATGTGTGTATATAACTGTGCTGTTACCTCCATGCCATGATGCCATCACCATTATTTATTATTGTTTAGTAGGTAAACCACTGTCAAACCTAATAAAATTTTAAAAAGATACAATTTCACCCTTTTTTTATTTGTTCAAGTTTTTACTTATATATAATGGGTTTGTTATCTCATGCAAGAAAATGAAAAAATATATATATAGCTATTCTATTTTTTTTTGTTACAATGGAAGATATATAGCTATTCTATTTAAATCATCACTTTTTGATATTAATTTTCAGCTTGTATACACCACCATAGATAAATTTATAACATCATCTAAAATACTTGTCTATAAAATTTGAGTATAGCCATCATAATTGACTAATGAACTAACCTCGTGGAATTTATATATTTTTTTCTTATTGTCGATTAGGTATAAGATTTAAAATGATAACTTTAATATATTGAGATTTCCCTTATTGAAAGCTACACGTTTATGTCTTTAAATTCAAATTTTTTTATCCATTAGTAGTTTTTCTGATAGATAACAATAATAATAGTAATTTGAGAAAAAAAAGGGAGAAAAAAAAAAGAAATTTGTTGTTGTCGTTGTTGAATATACATTCTGTGTCAATTTGTTGTTGTCGTTGTTGATAAAAATAAGAAAGTATATTTGAATATACATTCTGTGCCAATTAAGTAAAATGATCAATGCTAAAAAAAAAAAAAAAAAAGAAGAAGTAAAATGATCACATCAACGCATTCTTTTGATTTTGATGTTTTGGAGCTAGCAAAATTGAATTTTAAAAAATTAATAATTTAATTGTAAAAATAAAATCTGTAGAACTTAAATGGTAATAATTCTTTATTTAATTAACGTAATCCACATTTAATTCAATTTAATTATAGAATTTCATTTATATTATATATATAAGATGAATTATATTATACATAATGTCTAATATATATATATATTTTCGCCCCGTAACTTTTCAGTTGTAAAAAAAAAATTATTTTATAATATATATGAGTCCTTTTTGTATAAATACAAATATTTGTACTATAGTAAGAGCGAATATTATATATAATTTAGTTTATATTAATAAGTTATACTGGTAAAAGTCATCATGAGACTCCTAAACTTATCGGTTTTTTAATTTTAGACACCTAAAATTTTAATTTGTATATCTAGGCCCTTGAACTTCACGGGTTTGAAGTTTTAAACCCTTTTGTTAATTTTTTAACAAATATTATTTCCTTTTGGTCCCTAAAGTTTTATATTTCTAACATTCATACCATTTTTTACCTTTTAACACTTATATCACTTTTAAAAAATTTTCACCGGTAAAAAATAAGTTTACTTATTTTAATTTCTAATATTTTAAATTAAAAATATAAATTAATATATACATTTTTAAATAATTTTAAATTTTAGAAATAAATAAATAAGTTAATGTTAAGATAAAAAATTATAATCAAACTATTTTTTTTCAAAATAAAATATTATGATGAAAAAGAACACCATAATTAAAAGATATTATGATAAAAAATATTTATAATTCTTCAAAATTTAAATTTTATATTTTTAATACATTTTTTAGTTTTTTGTACAAAATTTTAATTAAATTATTATGAATAATTTTTTATAATATAACTTTTATAAATAGTGGATGTCAATGCATGCCTGTATATCACCAGAAAATGGTGATAGATTTTCTAACCAACCCAAACTTTTTATAACCGTTATCTAAACCTTCATTTTTATCATGCTTTTAGGGTATACGAAAAAAAATTTATTATAAAAATTTATTCACCATAATTTAAAATATTTTGAAAAATAATAGTATTATTATAATTTTTTTTATCTTAGTATTAACTTTTTTGTTTATTTTTAAAATTTAAAATTATTTAAATATGTATATAATAATTTAAAATATTACAAATTAAAATAAGTAAATTTATTTTTTACTGGTGAAAAAATTTTAAAAGTGATATAAATGTTAAAAAGTAAAAAATGGTATGAATGTTAGAAATATAAAACTTCAGGGACCAAAAGGAAATAATTCGTGTTAAAAAAATTGACAGAAGGGTTTAAAACTTCAAATTCGTGAATTTTAAGAACCAAAATATACAAAATGAAACTTTAGAAGACTAAAACTAAAAAGCTGATTAATTTAGGGGCCACAAAATGAATTTTGCCAACTATCAAATACAAATTAGCACTTTAATTTGTAATATGATTATAATCAGTAAATTAAATATGTTATCTTGAATTAACAAATCAACTTGTAATAGGGTAAGACACAAATCATATTATTATTTTTTTAAACATAAATGAAATATCTTGAAAGCTGAAGCATAGTATATAGGGGTGTTTAATTTAGTCGTTGGATGCATTAGTTGTTGAGTTCCTAACAAATAATAAAATATGTTTAGTAATTTTTTTAAACAACTGATAGCTGTTAAACACCTCAATTGATATTTGTTCATATCAGCTTTAATTTAATTTTTTTTATGAATAATTGTATTTTGTTAAATATAATTACTAAAATATTCCTATATTTTTAAAATGCTACTTATGCTTACCTATTTCTTGTTTGAAATAACCTTTAATTTGCGTAAAAAAAATTAACCTCACATTAATTTCATAACTTTGATTAATAGAATTATATACTCATTGGATGCTTTCACTAAGTAATTTGAGCTTTTAAGTTGGACAAAAATTTAATTAATATATATTTGACACATTTTTTTCCAATTTTTAATATGGTATATTTAAAATTGTTTGAAACTTTGGCCCTAAGTAAACTTGTTTGAAAAGTGTTAAAATGACTTCAAAATTAATTCTTTTCCAAGAAATTAATTTTTTCTAATGCAAGTGCAATTTGAATTCCTCACAATTTAATTCAAAAACCCAACACTACTCTATAAAAATTTTGGATGTCAAAACGGGTAATGAAACTACTACAAATTTAGTAAATCTTTTCCTTCACTTGTCTTAATATATGTGCTTTCTGTGATTGTAACTTTTTCTTTCTTATTTTTGATTCTTTAAATTTGGATTTTTGGTGTTTTTATTATTTTTTTAGGCTCTTTAGACTATTTTATTCATTGGGTTGTTCATTTTCGGTGTTGTGTTGATATTCACAAGGTATTTGATATTTGCTTTTATCAAATTTCGTTATTTTTTTCAGATAAGGATTTCAATTTTGTTACTTTGTCTTATTGGGGTTGGATTAAGTTAAATACTTCAATTTAAGATTACTGCCTGTGTTGTGTGCTTTGTTATCAAGGAAAAGTGAAGCAAATTATTGGGTCTACTCTTAGAAATTTTAGAAAGGGAAAGGAAGAGAAATTTTAGATCCAATTGTATTTGGATGATAAAAAATAAATGGAATGGTAACGTAAGGAGAAATATTAGAATTGTGTTTGGATAAGTAGAAGGAGAATGAAATAATAATTGTAAAAAGACGACTAAACCAATATATTACATTTATATAATACATATTCCCACATATTTATACTATATTATAATTTTGATATTTTTTAAATTATACACATATTTTGTTGATTTACCTTTATTCTCCTATAAAATATGTCATGATTTATATAGGTATACTAATTTATCAATATAAAATTTTTTTAAGTATCAAAATTTATTAATAAACTAGTAATATAAAAAAATTATTCATAAAAATATAGGGAAAAAACCAACCTAAAAATAATTCTTGGGAGAAGCAAGAACAACAAATTAGAAAA
>CATIWK010047091.1:0-13059 GCA_949634005.1 Mallotus japonicus | reverse complement strand
TTCTTTGTGTTCTTGAGTAGAATACATGCTTATAGGAACATTTAAGTAGGTTGATCACCTTTCTTGTGGAGTGTTTCGAAATTGGAGTTTAGAAACAAGTTTTCTTTATTCTGATTCTTTGATCATTATTCTAAGTAATCTGAAATCTAACCTTTTCTTAGGGGTTGAAATCGAATTGGTTCTTGGGGTTTTCATGTTAATGTATTGTGGGTCCGCATATCCAAGGGGTTCTCAAGCTTGACTGTGGAGGTTCCATATCATTTGGTATCATGATACTGAATTTTCTAGCAAAATTAATCCATGCAAATTAAATTTCCTGAATGAAGAATGAATTAAGATATTGAAAAATCAATCGGGTCAGTGCATGTCTAATCTGGGACGTAGATTTCCAATCAGAATTCTAGAAATGCGATTGGTTAAATTTTTTTTTCGTATTTTCAATTTTTCAAAATTTTTGATATTTTCTGATTTTTTTAAATTAAAAAATGCAACTGGATGCTATATAAAAAAATATGCAAAGGTAAAGAATTACTTTTGTTGTTTTTGAATTTTATTCATAAACCCCTGAAGTTCTCTAGCTGCTTCCATTTGGCTCGGGAGCTATTTCACGGTCTGTATGGAGAGGTGACTAAATATATCTGGACGTCAGGCTTCAGACATTTCATTGCAGCTCTCCCGACTCAACAACGTAGATCATATCACTATTCTCTCTTTGCACTGATCGAGAGATGGATGGATACTACCCACACGTTTCACACTCGTATGGGTGAGTTGACTATCTCTCCAATGAGTTTCTCTGCCATTACTAGGATTGCTTTTGGAGGTACCCCAGTCCCTTTTGATATCAGCTACTGTAACCTTTCAGAAGATGCTATGATCTAGTATGTTCATGATTTGGTTGGGTTTGTTCCGTCATGGAAGAATCGAAAAGAACATGTTGCTTTCTTCTTTTATCCAGAGTTTCAGGAGACTACCCACTACTACACCTCGCCAGATCATTCAGAAGGTGAGATGCTTCTTATTGATACTACTGGGCACTACCCTCTTCTGTGAGACTGGTCAAGAGGTTAGCATTGCCTTTCTTGGCCCTCTTCGAGAACTTAGTTGAGTTACTACCTTCGATTGGGGTTTTGCAGCACTTGCCTACCTTTATTATAGGCTCGATATTGTATATAGAGGTATAATCATGATGTGTGGCTTCTGGCATGTTTTGTATGTATGTTCCTACATCTCTTTCGATCTATTTTTATTTTTTATGGATATTTTATCTTATCTTAACTGTTGCTTTTTTCTTTGTAGATTTGGAGCATTGAGATTGGGTAGATTCAAGGCTTTAGTGTTGTTAGCCCTGATAGGAGCCTTCGTCTGATGGAGAGATGGGGCTCTTCTCTCCTTTCCAGTATCAGACACGATCTTCAAACTTATCGCGTGCAACTGAACACTCTAGAGTGGGACCTGGTAAGAAAATTCAACTGTTAGCTATAAAAAACTATAACAGTTAATATGAAAATTTAACTATTTGATTTATGAATTCCAGATTAAGTCTGATTGGCTTGATGGTGCTGAGGGTGTTCAGCGATATGATTTCATGGCCGCCGCTGTGAGACTCATGACCCTGAGGATCTTGCTTCTTGGATATGGTTGCAAGATGTGGTATCTTGGAGAGAGTGTATATTGATGGCATACAGGGCCTTCTCAATGACGCATTCCTTCTCCTATTCCCTCCTCTATGTTGTGGAGTTGTGACCTAACTGGTCCAGAGCTGAGAGCAGCTCTAGAAGGATATGATGCTTCGACTTTGCTTGAGCGTTCCCAAGACTATTATCTGTTCATCCAGGAGAACCTTTTAGAGCAGATTCCTACAAATTTAGAGGAGGTTTGATCTTCATCTACTTATCCTTTACTTTTTGATTGCTACTGACATTTGCTCTCTTTTCTCAGGTTAAGAGAGTAGGTTCTCATGTTGATGATGAGACCATATATTAGGAAACTAAGACTGATCCTCAGACTGTGAAGACTGAGCATGAGACTGAGCAGGGATCTTATACTTATCATGCTGAGACTGTTTGAGGTGAGACTTCGACGAGTGTCACTCTAGGTGATATCTTACTTTTGGATCAATCGATGTACTATTGGGCATCTGCAGTATAGACTCCCATTGAGCAGCATATGCACTTTGATGATATGTAGCCTCCTAGCATCTCTCCACCAGATGCTTCGCATGTGACTGCAATTGATTTCTTTCACCTGTGCAAACTAACACTCAGTACTGATATTGGTAATATCTATAATGCAGATTCCCCGGACTTAGGCAAAGTACTTGTATGGACTTACCTCATCTTAGAGATTATTTACTGTACAAGTTACAAACAGTTGGAGAGTAAGTATTTCACAATCAATGTGCAAATGTATGCATGTTTTTAACTGTTTTCTAATGCAACAGGGTTACACCGGGGACTTAGAGCGCGAGAATGAGAGGCTCCGTCGATAGCTTGTTGATTTAGGTTTTTATGACTATGGTGCTGGAACCTCAATTACTAGAGCTCCAGATGATGATCTGGCTAAAGGATGGAGTCCTTGGCCAGACACTAGAACTAGAGATGACTGATCTTGATGACCATCTTGCTGTTGTTTACTTTTCTAATAGATTTTCAGTGTGCTTGTATTATGTTATCTGACCTTTTCTGATTTCTATATCTATTCTGCTTACTGCTGTACTAAACTGATATACTAATCTTGAATGGATTGTGCTTTTAATTCCTTTCTCCTTTTTGAATCAAATTTTAAGTTAAAAAGGATAAAGGAATAAATAATCAATTTGGATTTTATTTACTTATCCTAATCTTGATTAACTTTGATTTCTTCATTTGATTCCCATCCTACTAGGAAATAGAATCCTTAAGCCATCTTGATTTGTCTTTTTTCACTATATAAGGGCTCAAAAGGAGTTCATTCTCTTCACTCCTTAGTTTTGCACCTTTATCATGACTCAAGCTACTCTTCAACTACTCTTCAGTTGCTAAAGGACTTTCTCAAGAACCTTAATAGGAATGATTGGAATCGACTTCTGCCTTTCCATGCTAAACTGTTGAAGTCTCTTCACCATATCAAGATTATTTATAATCTTCTTCATGTCGCTGCTTCTTTCTGGGACTCTAAGGATCATATCTTCATATTTAATGGACAAGAACTATGTCCATTAATTAAAGAATTTGCTGATATCTTTGGATGTTTACTGGATTCTACTGCTGTGATTGCTCTTCCTGAACTAGACATGCAGTTTCTTGACAGGCTATGTGCATTCTTTAATATGCCCCCAAGTGAGATTTGCGCATAATTTGGGACTATTAGCTTGTCTGCTATAATTGTCACCTGTGAGACTAAGGATTAGAACAGTGCTACTCAGACTAGGATAGTTTCCTTCTACCTTTATGCTTAGTTTCTACTAGTTTCTTCTCATGGAGATGTTGATACAAGAATAGTCAGCATTTTGGAACAAGTGGAAGCTAGAGCAAACCTAATGCCTGTTATACTTGCTGAGACAATTATCGGTTTGGATGATTTCAAGACTCAAAAATCGTCTTTCAGGCAGTTTACTTCTCCTTCAGGTATGTAACCAGAATCTCTTTTCTTTTTCTTTCTTTTATGCCTTAATTTTTGCCTAAGCTACCCATTCGGGTTTTCAACTTAGCAGGCATGCCCTAACTTTTGCCTAAGCCACCCTTTCGGGTTTTAACTTAGCGAGCTTTATTTTATTGTATTTTATTTTTTTCTTTTTTCTTTTCTTAGATTTGGTTATAGGAGAAGCTGAGTTTATTCAATGTTCCTGCCAACCCTTTAACTTATCAGCCTCATCAATTACAGTCTCGTCCTTTGAGGATAAATGACTTTCGTGTTATTGATCATTGGATTAACTAGATGAAGAACCTTATAGATTCTGAGATCACTTGGATTTGTCTTTGGTGGAAACTAAAGTATGTGACTATTGCTTTGTATGGCTAATGTGTTCCCATTCCTGGACTGCACCTCTCCACTTTCATCTCTCCTTTACATCTCGGCCGTCAGTATGGACGTCGTCAGTTCATTGTCATTATCTTGACTGACTTTGAGGGTTTTCCTTTGAGGCAAGATTTTCTGAATAAGGTAAAGAGTTTGTGGCCTCGAAGGACTCTTGAACAGAATTTGAATCTTAATGTTAATGTGACTACTGATAACAAATATAAGACTTGGGTTGTATTATAGACTGCAGAGCCACCAGGATTTGCTAGATACAAGAGAGTTTGAGCCTTACAAAATGAATCTCAAAAGAAGAAACAAAGAACATAGTTAGAAAACAAAAGTGATCTCATAGATCTAGTCTTAGGCTTTTATGCTTTATTTTCCTTTCTAGTACTTATGCATTATAATAAAAATAGAACATGCATTTTAAACAAGAATTCCATTTTGATTTAATTCATTAATTAGGGCAAAAATGGTACATTTGTTACATCATATAACATAACTCCTGTTATCAGCCAGTCCTTTCGGATTTTCTAACTGAATATTTTACACTCACTTTAATTCCTTAATTTTTGCCTGACTAGCCCTTTGCCGGTTTTCTGACCAGCGGGATCACTCTTTTATTTATTCCTTAATTTTTACTTGCCAGCCCTTTGCGGGTTTTCCAAACAGTGGGAATGTCCTAACTTTTGCCTAACCATCCTTTTAAGGTTTTCTAGTTAACAGACTTTTACTCTTTATTCTTCTTTTATTTAAAGATAGTATTTCTTAAGGCGGTCTAAGTTGGTTGGCTTTGTGAACTCATTCCCCTCAAGATCCGAGATCTTTGTAGCTCCTTTAGGCAAGACTGCCTTGACTAGGTATGGCCTTTCTCAATTAGGTTTGAATTTCCCTCTTGGATAAAACACCATTGCTCTTGACTGTTTCAACACTATATCTCCAGCTTTAATCATCCCAAGCTTAAACTTCTTATTGAATGCTCTGGCTATTCTCTTTTGGTATATCTGAGTATGGAACAAGGCATCCATCCTTTTCTCATCCAGAGATACAAGGTGTTCAAATCTCCTTTGTGCCCATTCACTCTTAGGAGTTTTAGCTTCCATAACTACCCTCAAAGACTTGATCTCAGTCTTTATTGGCAAAACCGCTTCACATCCATATACCAATAAGAATGGAGTTTGGCCTGTTATTGTTCGTGCTGATATTCTGTATCCCCATAAAGCAAAAGGGAGATACTCAGACCAATCTTTGTAGGTTTTACATTCTTATTTGTTGCCTCTACTGGCCATTAGCCTGAGGTCGATAAGGCAACAACTTATGATGTTCAATCTGGTACTTCTGTAGTAACTCTACTGTTTCTACTTGGAATTGAACCCCATTATCTGTCATAATGTGATATGGAACTCTATATCTATAAATAAGACTTTTCTCTATGAACCTTGCCATTTCTTTTGCTTTCAAGGTGCTGAACGATTCTGCCTCTACCCATTTAGAGAAGTAGTCAATAGCTACCACTATATACTTATGCCCATTTGATGCTGTAGGCCTTATCTCTCCTATAATGTATATTCCCTATGCTACAAAAGGCCAAAGAGATGACAAACTATTCAGCATTATAGGTGGTAGACGATTTAAGTTCCCATATATCTGACACTGGTGACATTATCTTACTTTTCTGATGCAATCTCTTTCCATGCTCATTCAATAGTACCCTTGTCGCATAATCTTCTTTGCTAAGATAATTCCATTTATATGAGGTCCACAAACTCCTGCATGAATTACTTTCATTACCTCTTCTGCTTCTTCTTGCTTAAGACATCTCAACTGTGTACCATTCATCATCCTTTTGTACAATACTCCATCATGACTTGCATAGTTACGTGCAAGAACACGAAGAGCATATTTATCCTTTGAGGTTGCCTCATATGGATACTTTCTCTCTTCTATAAATTTCTGGACGTCATAGAACCATGGTTTCTTTTCCGGTCCTGTCCCATATGAACATTCATAATCTGCTCACCACCATAATATGGGGCTTTCGCCTTCATTATCACCAAAGGTTTCTAGTCATTCCAGTTGGATTATCCCATATTGAAGAAAGAGTTACCAATGCATCTGCCATCTGATTCTCATCTCTTAACAAGTGAATGAAGAGACACTTGTTGAAACTTTTCATTAAGTCTTTCAAATAGCAAATATAAGGTTTTAACCTTTCTTTCTTCACTTCTCACTTTTCATTAGTCTGACTGATGACAAATAAGGAATCTCCATATAGTAACAGATCCTTTGCTCCAGCTATTTCTATCCTATAGATACATGCTTCATACTCTACCATATTGTTTGTGACCTTGAAATCTAGTTTCTTGGATATAGGAATAGTTTCTCATTCTGGTGTGGCAAGGATTACTCTAGTTTTGCTCCTTTGTTATTCATAGATCCATCAAAGTACAGCTTCCATTCTCTGTATTCTATCACTGCTAGGTTTTCATTAGGAAATTCTAGATTCCACTGTTCATCTCATTCTATTGCATTCTGAGCTAAAAACTCTGCCATAGCTCTTCCTTTGATAACCTTCGTAGTGATGTACTCTATGTAACTCTATCAGCAATATTAACCATTGAGACATCCTCCCAGTCAAAGTAGGTGCTTGAAATAAGTACCTTAAAGGATCTATTCTTGAAATAGCTCGTATCTTGTATGACTGAAAATAATGCCTCAATTTCCCTGTAGCCCAAATCATGATCAGACAGGTCTTCTCTACTAGGTCATACCTCTCTTTATATGACATGAATTTCTTGTTGAGGTAATACACTATATGTTTTATCCCTTATGGTCCTTCTTGTGCTAACATTGCCTCCTTGCTTTCTCTTCTAAAGCCAAGTACAAAATTAATGGTTTCCCTTATCTGGGTGGTTTCAAAACTGGTCGACTTGTAAGGTATTCCTTGATCTTGTCAAAAGCTCTTTAGTACTCTTCATTCCACTCCGCAGGCTGATTCTTCCTTAAGAGTTTAAAGATAGGATCGTAAACAATAGCAAGCTTTGCTATAAACCTACTAATGTACTGTAGTTTCCCAACCCTTTTACTTCTTTCTCTATTTTCGGTATAGGCATCTCTTGAATAGATCCAGCAGCTCCTCGATGGCCATTGTCCCTATCTTCTCAACAACTTACTTCATTACATCCTTTTGATTACCTCACACAAGACTCTCGATGATCTGCTTTTTGAAAATCTTGAATCTAGGAACATTTACTCCAGCTACTTTGACAGGTTCTGATGTACCCAGGTAGATTTTTCCTTTTCCCTCTTTAATAAAGCTTTCTTCCAGAGGTTGCACTTTCTGTGGAGCTTTCCCTTTGTTCTTTGATCTCTTCTTCATTTTCTTACTGTTCGATCCCATCTCTGTATATCCTAACCCTTTGGTATCATTCTGAGTTTTGACATTTGGCAACTCGGGAATTCCCTGTTGATTCTTCCCCAATCTTAGTCCGGTTTGATATTGCATCTTCTCCATCTTCTTTGTAACTTTTGGATCCATTTCAATTCTATCAAAGATTCTAGCCACTCTGAAACCAGGAAGAGCAATTACCTGCTTCTAACTGTCTAGTGTGGTTGTTACAATCTTACTCATACTTGCGTCTATAGTCACCACCTCTCCTTTATGAGGAAATTTTATCTTCTGATGTAGAGTTGAGGGTACTCCTCTAAGAACATGAAACCAAGGCCTACCCAACAATAAGGCATAGGTAACAGAAATGTCTAGGACAATGAATTCTACCATTGACTCAATAGAACTAGTTTTCACTAAAGTTTGGAATGTGCCTTCTATACTCCTTGTGCTGTCATCGTAAGCTCTGATTATTAAATATGAATTTGTCAAGTCATCAACTTTCAGACCTAAGTTAGGCAGGATTTTCAATGGGCATACGTTAATTGCAGAACCCTCATCCATCATTACGTAGTTGGTTCTTTTACCTCTAACTTCAGCTGGGATAAACAAAGCCTTATTGTGATTTCTTCCTTCCAGAGGTAAATCCTCATCTGAGAATGTCACCACTCCATGTTTCTTCTCAGTAACCTTTGCTAGCATAGCCTCAGGTGTAGCAGCAGTTTCAATATTCATTTTAGATAAGGCTTTAACAAGAGCCTTTCTGTGACTGCTGGAATGCATCAAAAGCTCCCAGATGCTTACATTTGCCTTTGCTTTCTTAAGCTGCTCAAGGATCAAATCATCCTCTTGCACTTCTGCCATTTCTTCTTTATCCGTTTCCTCTCTTTCTATTGCTTTATCTATTTTCTTCTCAGTTGGCTTGTAACCTTTTCCACTTATAGTAACATGATTCACCTCAGTAGTGTTTGTCCATACATTATAACTTGTATTCTCTTCCTCATCAGAATTGTACCATATGTCAATGGTTCCAATAATTTGGTCCCTCTTTCCATCTTTCCATATCTTTACCATACATGTTTCTTTCTTGAGCGAACTTCTCATTTGTTAGCTTATTATCCTCGAATTCATCACCTCGTCCTCCAAGCATAAGAAGTTGGTTTGGAATAAAACACCTTATAGTCAAATTTGCCCGAGGGTTGTCCCAACAGATCTTCTACTCCTCTAGGGGCATCAAGAAGTTTGAGATTAGCTTCAAGATTCAGGTCCTCAAAGGAGTTTAACACTTCTTTCTCACTAACTCTTGAATTGATTGTCATGGTTGTTAGGGGTGGTACATTTCGGTAGTTTGGGAAAGGATTATTTTTGGCGCTAGGGTTTTGGTTTGATTTTTCAGGGTCAGTGATTTTTCCAGCATCTATGAGGTTTTGAATTTCATGTTTCAAGCGGATGTAGGTGTCTGTTGGATGGCCATTGATTTGGTGGAATTTGCAATAGCTGTTTGGGTCATAGCTAGGGACATTTTGGTTTAGTGGTTTAGAAAAGGTGAGGGGTTTGAGCAATCCCTTTTGAATTAGGCACTCCAAGACTTTTGCAAGGGGGTTGGTTGAAATTTGAGAACCTTTTTGGTGGTTGGATAACATGCACTTCCACAACTCGGCTAGTATTTCCTTGTTGTGTGCCCCCAGTTTGATACTTTCTTGCTCTAGTGCTCTTGGTTGTGTAGACACCCAATTCCAGGATAAGGGAGTATGGATGCGATGGAGGACTCCGATGATGAGAATATTATAAGTAGATCTTCAATATTTGAAGTTCGAAATCTCAAAGGTTTAAATGCATTTTTTTCAAGGGAATTTAATTGGTTTTTTAATGGACTTTATTGTAAATTTTCACTTTCTTTAGGGGTTTTTTGTAATTAAAAGTAAAAAAAATAAAAAATAAAAAATAAACCGATTGGAATTATGTAATTCCGATCGAAATTATATATTTCCGATCGAAATTACATATTTTCGGTCGGAAATGCATAATTCTGATCAGAATTATGTATTTTCGATAGGAAATACATAATCCCGATCGGGATTATGCTGTTCCGATTGCGTTCTGTCTGTGTTTTTAATTTTTCAGTAAATAAATTTTTATTTTCCTGATTTTTGATTGGTTGAATGATGTGATAAATCCTTTTCCTAGGATTTATCTGGATTTTTCTAGAAAATAGAAGTTCTTTTACAAATCAAATTTGGTATCTAAAAGTCACAGGAGAGACGTGACTTTGAGCTAGGTTTTCTATATAAACCCAAACTAGCTCTCCTGAAAAAGAAAAAGGGCGGAGGGGATAGACGAGAAAAAAAAAACCTTTTCTTCGCAGCAAACACCTGCATTGCATACAGAGAGCAAAAACAATTCTTTTTCGCATACTATTTTATAAAGAGGCAGTAAACTTTTGAGAAGAGAAAATCAAGCATTGAAGATCTATTCTAAAAAGCAACGGTGATTTACACCAGTTTGAGGAGCAAATCAATACAGCATTCATAAATCATCTCTTCTTCCACTCTTTCTTTTGTTTTTGGTTTGATTTTATTTTAATTAAATTTATTTTCTTATTTTTAATTTGATTTAATTACTAATCTTTATTTGTTTTGTTTTTTTGCGTATTTTATGATGGATGGGGTGACATGAGCACACTGTGAATGGAGAAAACCTAAGGAGAACCTATAGAGGTCCATGGAATGCCATGGATTTTCATGTACTTAAATTTAGTTTAGGGTTTCTTAATTTTTTTATTTGTTTTATTTTATTTTATGATTTATTTTGGGTTTGCATTTAATTAATTATTTTATTTTGATAGATTGTAATAGCCCCGATAGTGAGAATAATGAAACCATTTAATTTTCTGTTTTTTAATTGATTAGTAAATTAGGTTTGATTTGGTAAAACCTTAATAAAATCACTGGTGGCTTTAGATTAATTTTAGGTTGCATGTTAATGAAAATTAGGGCTAGACATTATTAGATATATGTTTTAATTATTTTGTTTATTTTAATTATTATTTTTGCTTCGTTTATTGTTATTTATTTTTATGATTTGCATGTTTATTTGTCTTCCTTTGTTTTTAGGGTTTAGGTTAATCACTAGATCACCTTTTTTCTTTTAATAGGTTAAATAATTAATTAATTTAGATTTTAGGCTAGAATGCATTTAGGCCCACCTAGTTAATTTAGACATAGGCCCATTTTAGTTAATAAAATTAATTTAGACTTAGCTCATTAATGAAGCCCTTTTTTTCATAATTTGTAGAATTAAGGCCATTTAGATTTAAAATTTGTAGATTTAGGCCCACTAATTTAAGCTTTTAAAATATGTAAACTTAGCTCACTTTAATTAAAATATGTAGATTAGACTAACCTAGGGTTGATGTGCTTGGTATGAATGCATTTCTTATATGCTCTTTCATGATTAGTTGCCTTTGGGATTTATGGATGTTTAATTAGGGTTTATATGAAATTGCATGCAGTTAGAGAATAATATAGTAATTCATAAATTAATTCTAATGAACACAAGACTAGAGAAGTTGGTATTCCGTATCCAGAACTCCTGATTGTGGTGCAACTTGTTTAGAGAATCGAGTTACCACCACTTATCGATTTGTCCCAGTTATTACCCTGGGTGGCGACTCCACATCTCCACGCCATGTCTTTGTGACAATAGTTAGTATGTTCTCTAGAGCCCTGAGCTCAAACAGTGTCGCGGTTGCAATATACTTGGGCACGCGCGCTAAACCCCGCCGTCTACAATATGTTTAATACAGAATCATAAATTTTTTAGTTTATAAGTAATGAAGCTTTCAGATTAAAGGTAGGTAAACATGCAGGTTAATAGGTTACTGAAACTCAAGGTGAATGTTTATAAACATGCAAGCAAAAGTCTATGAACTTAACATAGCTGAGTGATGAACCTTTTTGCAGAAGATAATGAACATGTTTATATGGATTTAAATCTAATGAAAGTAGAGTCATAGAAGAACAACAAAAAAGGTGTTGAACATAGAATCATAGAAACATCAAACATTATAGAGATTTTTCATTATATTTTGAATATGCCTGTAAAGTACAATGAATTTTTAGGTTATGAAGCTTTCAGATTAATAAGTTACTGAAACTGAAGGTGTATGTTTATGAACATGCAAACAAAAGTCTATGACCTTCATGTAACTGAGTGATGAACCTTTTTGTAGAAGAAAATGAACTTATATATAAATCTAATCAAAGTAGTTATAGAAGAAGAACAAAAAAAATGTTGAGCATATAAGAGATAGAATCATGAAAATAGAAGCATATATGAAGAAGAAAAAAAAATTCATCACAGTAGGAAGCAAGCATGCAAGTAACGCAAAATATTAAGAAAATGTTCATCACAGTAGGAATCGAAAGATCTGGACAAGAAAATATGATTTTGTTTACTTACAATAGGAAAACTGAGATTTGAACTTGTAGAGACGAAAACTGAGATACTGGAGAGAGGAACATGAGAGCGAGCTTCGTGAACAGGAGAGTGAGAGAAGCAGAGAGCGTGAGAACCAGAGAGTAAGAGAACGAAAGAGATGAAGTTATGGAGAGAGCGATCTTTTTGGTGAAATGAGAGGTTATGGAGGATGTAGAGGGTCGCGTGTTGGAGATGTTGGGTTAACTGTCGTTACAGTGACGTTTAAAAGAGAAGCGCAGTTTTTTATGTGGCACGTGTGATGGACCTCTGGTCCATAGTGCAACATGGACAGGGGTCCATGGTATAAGAACTGATATATGCTCTATTTTTTATTTATTAATTTTTAATTTATAAAAAAAATATACTTTTAAAATAAATTATATACCTTTCTTATTTTCATAAACTTTGTTAATTTTTTAATTATTTACTTATTAAATTTATTATAATAAGACTTCAAAAATTATGTTATCTAATTTGATTTATATTCAATAAAATATAAGTAGAGCTAATTAAGATAGAAAAAATATATTTTTAACAAAACTATCACTACAATTTTAATTAGTTAAATTTTATTAGAGATAAAATAGAAATTAACATAATTAAAATATGAAACATACTTTCAATTAAACTAGAATTATATGTTAATTAATTTCATTTTTATTAGAGATAAAATAGAAGTTAACCTAATTAGAAAATGAAATATGCTTTCAATTAAATTACAATTACATTTTAATTAATTTAATTAATTTTATTTTTGTTAAATATAAAATAGAAGTTAACCTAATTAAAGTAGGAAAATACTTCTAATTATATTAGAATTATATTTTAATTAAATTAATTTTTATTTGAGATAAAATAGACTTTTAACTTAATTAGAATAGAAAATATACTTTCAATTAAATTAGAATTTTTGTTAGAGATAAGATAAAAGTTAACCTAAATAAAATAGAAAACATACTTTCAATTAAATTAGAATTATATTTTAGTTAATTTTATTTTTATTAGAGATAAAATAGAAGTTAACCCAATTAAAATAGAAAATTGACTTTCTATCAAATTAAAATTATATTTTAATTAATTTAATTTTACTTTTATTAGTAAATGACTAAATTATCTAATCTTTATATAATAATGAATGCAGACTTTTTTGTAATCCTCCCAGCCCCCGGCCCCCCCCCCCCCCCCCCCCCCCC
>CATIWK010047088.1:0-27758 GCA_949634005.1 Mallotus japonicus | reverse complement strand
AATTTTTATTTTTATATTTCGATGAATTATTATAATTTATAATTTATATTTGTAAGTCTATTTAAATTTGATTAATCTCACGAGTAATATTAAAAATTGAGATAAAAATTAAAAACACAAATTTTCACTTAAAAACTATATGGTTCAATATTTGACCACCAAAAAACAAAAACCACTTACACAAACAAAAATAAAATAAAAATCCAGAAAATTTCACTCATGGTACCCAACTTTTAGCAAAGATCCCACTACGGTATCTCACGTTTAATAAAGGTCTCATTATAGTGATGTGTCAGCGCCACGTCACCAAAATGTGACACGTGACACCACGTGGCATGCCACATCATCAGCTCCAGCTGGAAATCGGCTTCAGGTAATTTATTGATAATAAAATGAAGGTTATACGGTTTACCGCTACATTTTGAAATGTAGGTACCATGGTGAAATAATGACCAAAATCTAGGTACCATGATGAAATAATGGCCAAAATCTAGGTACCGTGAATGAAAATTACCCAAAGGATAGTACCAATAACTGTTGAGATGAATTGATAGAAATTGTTTCCGCTTAAATAAAGTTTTGGATTTAAGTTCTGCTGTATACAGCCGTGTTAAATTAGTTGTTGGAAAACTTTTACAGTTCTGATGATCCTATCCGAGTCGAACCAAATTAGTTAGAGTTGAGTGAATTCTCAAACAAAAGTAATTCCTTATTCAAACAAAGTAATTCCTTATATAGGGTTGATTTTTTTTTTTTTTTGAAATGTTCTTTTGTTTCCTTCTTTGAGACTGAGAGTTAGCTGCAAGACTTGTGGATCGGACCATGAGATGCACATGAATGGGCCTCTGCGAAGTACACTTTTTGATTTCTCATCTCTTCTAGTTCAAGTCATGAAACAAAGAAAAAATGAGCTATTTTATTTTCATTTTCTTTATTTTTCTTAGAAATTTTTCTTTTTGAAGGTTATTTTCTTAGCATTTTGGATGAGCTATAAAATCAGGGGTGGAACTAGGACATTGAATTAGGGGAGCAAAAATTTTGACTACCAAACTAATTAAATAAATTTATTAGTAAGAAATTTCCATCACTATCTATAAAATTGTATCATAATATATCACAATTTACAATTGTAAATAATATATTAAAGTACAAAAAATGGTTCATAAAAATATTGGTATATAAAAAATTTATTAAAATATTTAATATTTTAATAATAACAATAAAATAGTGATTAAATTTATATATACAAAAGAAAAAAGTCATTAAAAAAATAAAAAGAAAAGGAGATAATTTTTTTGGTTAATAAGATATTGAGATGTATATCTTATATGATGTATCATATGTGAAATCTATTCATTTTGAAACACTTCATATAGAAATAGAGTTGAATTTAGGAGGAAATTGAAGAATTTTGACAATATAGAAGACGAATGAATTTTTTTTTTTTTAAAAAAAGGGAAGTCTGGAAGATAAAAACGTAAAAGAATGAAAGAAAACCAAAGAGAGAAAAAGAGATAGGTAGTGAAGAGTTCAAGTATCTTTTGAAGTAAATTTTATTTTTTTCATTAAATTTATTTTTTTGGGCTTAAGTAAATAAAATTTTTAGTTTTGTCAGTCTCACATAAATTCAAAATGAAAGAATAGCTTCCAAATTGAAGGGGGGCCAATATATATATATATATATATATATATATGTGCCCCCCAGCTTCCTTTGTAGTTCCGCTCCTATATAAAATCAAGATGATTACATATTGTTATTGGATTAGTTGGTAGGGATTATTTTTATTTAAATTACATTTTGAGTTGAAACTGTAATATATATCATTGTATTAAATAATTGTTAAATTTTTTTTATTATTCTTATTGTCCTATCTGGCAGCATAGATAAAAAGATAAAGATAAAGATAAAGATGAAGATGATTACGTAGAAAACCAATCCCCTTTATATGGTGAAATCATGTTTCTTCATTGTGTATAGAAATATTAATAATTTCAGCTACAAGAAACCAATGTTTAATAATTGTCATCACCATCATTCACTTTCAAATTGGAAGAAAAATTGCGTCCATTATTTTCATTATTAATTGCAGAATTGCTATGCATGCATGGATTGGTTTAGCTGTTGGAATCATCACTTGTATTATTTAAGTAAATGAATCAATATCTTCAACAAATAGCCTTTATTTCTTGAGAAAAGTAATATTGGGGCCACTTATTATTCAATCCACTTGACCACTTATGTCGATAAATTGCTCAATAATTAATTCTTTATTTTGTTTTAATGCATCTCATCACTGCCAACGATATGAACACTTCGTAATTTACTTGATGCTTAAGGACCTTTCTCCACCATATATAAAATATGACAAGATTCAATTATTTATTTTATTTATTTATTAGAGAAGCCAAGATAATTATTTTTTTAAAAAATAAAAAAACAAGTCAAGATAATTCATGAAATTATAGCAACAAACTATTTTTTTTATATCCTCATGTAAGATGGTTGGATATCTAAATATTGATATATTTTTTTAGATCAATGATTTCAACAACTACGAATCTTGATTAAATTCTTAGATTCGTTTTCATTTTTTTTTTAATTACGTCAACATATTCCATCTTAAATTTAACTCATTTTAATGCTATTCAAATCTCAGTTGAAACCTAAAATTGTTCTTACTAGCTAGAATTGCATAGTCCAATTAAAATTTAGAAAGAATTGGACAATTTATGTTAAAAAGAGAGTTGTCATGCAAGCATATTATATCATCATTTGCATATTGTAATTGAAATTTAGATAAAATTGAACCAAAATGAATTTATACAAAATGAGACAATTGGAAAATGGGAGTAGATTAAAAAAATATTTTGACCAGAGTTAAGAATAACTGAAATTATTAAACTTATTTTCTTTAATACAAAAGTTATAATAGTTGGTATTTAGCGCACCATTTTGATTAATAATTTTTTATAAAATCATGTAATTTTTTTATTAAAAAAAATTATATATTGAAATTTATTTGTAAATTTCAATTTTTTATGTGTTTGATAAAAATAAAAATTTATTTAAAAGTTTATTTCATTGAATTCGTATAATTCGTTCTAACAAATTTAAATTCTATCAAATTTTATAAAATTTTTTAATAAATTTCACAGTAAAACTTTTTTAAATATCATAAAAATACTCTCGATGTGCTTATTTTGTTTTTTCTTTCATCTCCTTTTTTTTTTCTATATCTTCAATTTTTTTTAACAAGTCTATATCTTCTATTAAATATATATAAAAAGAACAATTTTGGAAAACTAAAACATTCAATTGAATTTTAGATTCATTTATTTTGAAAATAAACTTATATTGGAGTCAAATAAATATTGTTTCATTCTTTTCTTTTTTTTTATATATATTTCATGTTTTCAGTATTCGATAGTCACAACAGTTTTGATTATTTTATAGTTTGAATCAAATGAGTCCATAAAAAAATAAAGTTTTATCAATACCTATTATTTCTTCTACATAACATCGAAATTTTATTTATGTATGGTTTCTTTTAACATGAAGCGGATGATATTAATAGAAAAAAAAAAAAGTTGGTACGTAATTTAGAAAACACAAAAAGCAGTGCAAATTGTGTTTTGCAAACTATATATATAACAAGAACAATATTACAAAACGTAACTCAACCAAAATCTCCACAAAAAATTAATGACTGAATGAACATTTTACTAATTAGTATCAAAATTTCTCACGAATAATCAACCAAAAAATTTAATTACACATGCTCACTAACCAATTTGCAAACCAATTATAATATCATTAGCTCTAATTACATACTAAATTTTCAATTAAATGGCTTCTGAAATTAACATCGAAAGTACAAGCCATTGTAGCACTTCTCCTCTTCTTAACAATCTGCACCAAGTTTACTCTTCCATTAAACTCTGCGAAGCTACTCAGTTCCAAAATCCCAGAATCAATATCACTCGTCAGGTTGGTACCATTCAAGAATTTATTCGATCTCACTTCCACCTGAACATGTATACTCCTCGTATTTCTGGCACCAACACTCCCCTCGCGCACTACCGCTTCTCCTACAGACACCCCTCGATACCACACACTTGTAGTAGCATTATCATACTTGAACCGCCCGAAATTCGAATTCTTGATCTTTAACTCACTTTCTAGTGTCATATTAAACGTCGAAACTGATGTATTGTTGTTACCACTACCAATGGTGTAGTTGAGATTTTTCACACGAACAAAACTCAATTCGGCATCAGGATTTTGAGGACGAACCACTTGTGCAAAGACTAATAAGGCTATACTAAGTACAACAGTTCCTGCAAGAACATAGACTAAACACTTGCTGCTTCTTCGTTGCTGCCGTGAAGTAATCTTGGGTTTTATCGCGGCGAATTCTTCGTCGCTTCTTGGATTAATCTTCGGGGGTGCTAATGGAACCATCTGATTATCTTCCCCCATGATTTTTGTGCAGAAATTGAGCTAGAAGAGGATGAAGGTAAGAACTTATCTGTACATGTATTTCTCTGTGTGTCGCTAAGCAATTGCATTATATATAGGGAGGAAGGAAGAGGACGCGTTTAAGTTTAGGGTGTTTGGTTCCTATTCCATAATCGGAATTGGAATAGGAATGAGAATTAATTGGAAGGAATGAGAGAGAATGAAAATTTAAAAAAAGTGTTTGGTTCTTTAAGGTATGAGAATGAGAATAGAAATGAAAATCAACATTATTTAACAACTAAATTTTCTTTTATAAAAAATATTTTGTAATTATTTTTCATATATAAAAAATTAACATTATAATTATTTTTATATATTAAAAATTAATATTATAATTATCTATTATAAAATATTTATAAAACATTATTATATTTTTTAAAAAAAATTATTTATTTTTGATAAATATTTTTTATTTAAACATTTAATACATATATTTATTAATTTATATGTTTTATTTATAAATTTTAAAAAATAAATGTTAATATTTAAATATTTGATCAATTTATAATTGATTGACTTGATTTCCAAGGGAATAAAAAAGTATTCCTTAAGATTAGAAGGAGAATGATGATTTCCATTGATGGGGGAATCATATTCCCATTTTCATTTTCATGTTAATTTTAGCTAAACAAACACTAACAATCGGAATCATTCATTTCGATTCCAAATGCCTCTAATTAGTGGAGAAGTCTAGCCACATGGGCGCCGGCCTGCTTGCGGGGCTCGGTTCAGGTCATTTTCTCTTTTAGCAATTCCTACCTACTATTTTTCTTCTTTACACGTTATTTTACTTTTTTTTTTTTAGTTTCAAGATTTGGTCTAAAGTTTAATTAGAAATTACTAATTATACATGAAAAATGTTTATTTTGGTCAAATGGGCGACCTGAAAATTTTAATTTTATGTGTTAATTTAGTGCATTCAAAATTAAAGAATTATAATTTTGTATTTGGGAGTTAATTGGTTTACTTTATTTTTTCATATAAGTTTACTATATATATAACATTTATTTAGTAATGAATTATAATTTTTTGTAATTTTATATTCATATATCTTATTTTAAAAATTAAAAAAATTAATAACTATTGAAATTAATTAATTAGCAAAGACTATTTTTATTTAATTAAGGGATATTTTAAAAAAATTGTGTTAAATTAATCTACCAAAACTATATTTTTTTGAATGGGTCTTTTAAAAGGTGTGTATGTCAATCATGGGAAATTCATAATACAATCATGCTTCTTGTGGAAGTTCAAATGATTTTATAATAGGTAAACCTTACAGTCTTACACACACAGGCCACAAGCTTCCTATATAAATTTCCTTTTTTCCTTTTTTTTTTTTTTTAACTTTGACTCTAAGCAAACACATGAGGCTTAAAGGTGACCTTACATATCTTCCCCTACATTACATATGATATGGTTAACAAAACTACCCAAAAACAAAAAGTGTTAATCCATCACTTATATATGTAAACTAAGCATCAACTATAAATGCATGCTTTTATACACCAAATGCTTAGTCAAAGTACAACAAAATAAAATCTCGAAACACATTAATTCCTGAAATTGATTCCTATTCAAACTATAAAGCTATATGTATTTTTACATGTTATTAAAGAATAAATCTAGCATGATGAGAGAGTAATCAAATGGTCACTATTCTTTAAAAACATTATAAAGTGTAGAATTTGAATTCTGCCATTATCGATTTGTGAAATTTATTTTTACTTGATTTAAAAGAAAAAAGTTTCCCTCCATTATGCAGTTTATCAATGTTTAGATCATATGGTCTTTCTATTAATTAAAAAAAAAACAACCAACTAGCTAGTATACATATTGCTTCTTGCGTACTTCAAATTGCATCGTGACTATATACATATAATTCATTTATTTGCCGGCAAGAAATATCAAAGTTTTAATTCATGTATTTTTTCCTTTTAATTTGTTTATTTTATTTATTCTATAGTGGAGTTCTATGTAGCACGGAAACGGAAACGGAAACGGGGAAACATGGAAACGGAAACGGCAAAACCTTATTTTTTAAAATATAGGAAACGGAAACGTGGGGAAAACATGTAAATAATAAAAGTATAGAGGTATATAAATAAATATTAAAAATATACAAATATATATAAATCTTGACAAATTTTATCTATCCTATAGAGTAATAGTATAATTATAGAAATTATTTTGTTTAGTTAAGAAAAATATAAAATTATTTTTTAATTTCTCTCCTTTCTTATTTAGGAAAATATTATAGGAGTATATTTTTTAAATTGGAAACGCGTTTCCAAATAGGAAACGTACTTTCTAATTTTTCATATTCACGGAAATGGTCCCGAAACGTTTCCGAGGAGTTTTCTGAAATTTTCGAAACGCATAAACGTCTATTCTGGGAAGTTTCTGTGCATCATAGGTGGAGTTTATCTAAACAATATTGGCTGCTGATAATAACAATTGGTTGGGGTCAATTTCTTTGACAACCATTCATAGGCCATGGAAAGTCATACATGGAACGTCAAGGTCGCAATTGCATGGACCAAGTGATGTTTAATTGCAATTAATTAATTAATTAATTAACTATGAAAATCTTATCTCTAGTTCAATTTTCGTGTTATGCAGAGTCCTCTCTTATCTACTTTTTATTTTTCTTTATATACAAAAAATTTCAAAAGAAAATATAATATTTAGACTTTTTTATCATGTTGAATAATATATGTTTAGTGGCTAGAAAATTGAGCCAATATTGGACACATAGAGTCACCCCAATTACTAATTGATTGAGTCACCCCAATTAAAATTTTATATATTAAATTGTCTTTAAAAATAGTGTTGGTTGTATCACTTTCTCATTAATATTAATTTAATTTATCTTTATTTTTTTTATACACAACACTTAATTAATTAATTAAAAGCAAAGCCCCATGCATGGGTGTCAAAACAAAAAATGTTTGCCAGTTCCTTCTGTGCTTTTTCGTTTACGAAAGCTTCAAGCATATAGGATCAAATAGCTAATGATGGACATGTTTAATACCAACTTGTCTTAGAATATGACTATAGTTTTTCTATTTTTCAATTTCAATAAAAGTTGTTTTCCAACATTTTTTTTAAATTCATGGGAAGAAAATTCTTCTGTTCTTTGTTTTTTTTGTTTTTGGTGGACCTAAAGAGTAGAAGGTAATGCAAACATATGGAGTAGCTATAATACTGGTCAGCACAATCTTGAGAACATTGTCTGGACCATATGTATGTTGTTATTTTTGCATCCTGCTGGACTCAGATTCTGGAGTCAATCAGGCTCAACTTTATTCTCAAACAAAAGTTATACAATTTTCTGTAATGAGGTGATAACATGCATGAGCCTCATTTGCATATCATCATCATCATCATCATCATATATATATATATATATATATATTTGTTTAACACTGAGTACGTACTCGAGCTAATAGTTAGTGAGAAAATATTTTAGTGATGCAATCATTTCTTTTAAAGAATATTTTGAATTGTATAATTTAAGTTAATTATAAAAATCGAAAATAAAAATAACAGAAGTAAAATTATTTTAAGGATTGTTGTATGTTGTGTTTGCATATGATGTTTCAAGTATCCAGTAGTCATAAAGACTCCAACTATTTTAGAGTTTGAGTCTGATAGATCCATAAAAAAGACAAAACTCTTTCAACATCTATTTTCTTAATATGTAAACTTGAACGCAAACCTTATTTAAGCGAAATTAAGCTAAAAACATATATACTTTATTATTTTCACAAACATATATATATGAATATAATAATTTGTATACATACAAAAAAAACCCAATAAAACAAACAAAATACCAAATAAATCAAATCATACTAACACCATAGCTAATAAATAATCTTCCATACTGTTTTTACTTGCAACTTAGATTCTGAACTGTCTTTGTCGAGATATCGAATGTAATGGTGCAGTTCATTTTAGAAGATTTATTCTTCTTGATCACCTTCAGCAATTCCACTTTGCCACTCAACTTACCTTCACTATTTAATGTCAAAACATTTGAGCCCAATTCAGTCCCAAGATTGGCAGTCGAACTCAACTCCACAAGGACATCCATTTTTTAGTGGACCGAGCTCTAGCCCTAGAACTAGGGGTCATGGCCTGCCCTACATTGACACCTTGATGCAAAAATGTAACATTGCTGCTAGCATCAAATTTATAGTGACCAAAATTGGTATTTTTTACTGCCACTTGGGCAGTAAATCTTAAGTTAAAATATGGTGAAGTTGATGTTCCAGTTTGCATATTTTCAACAGTTACCGTGCCCAACCTGACCTTTGGTGTCTTAATTTTCAGCACAGCCAGAGCCCAAACAAGAATGACAACAGCTTGAATCACCCCTATGACTGCAGTGTAAATTGCACATTTCATCCTTTTCTTTCTTTATAACTCCTTAACCCATGAAACTCCGATGGCTTCTTCATCACTTCTTGGGTGCCCGTTTGCCGAGGCGAGCGGATGCACCTGCTGGTTGTTATCAAACATTATTCTTTTATACTATGACTTAGTGGAAATTAAAAAGAAAATGAGGTGGAGAAGAAATGTATGCTTTTGTTAATGCTGATACTAATACTGTAAACATATATACAACTGAGGTCAATTTGATTAAATTGACAAGTTAACTATTACTATAGGAAATGATAGAAGTAACTCGATAAATTTTCTGGAAAATGTGATTCGTTGTTGCGTTCTAGATAGTAATAATCTCATGATATTGATGAATTATATTTAGTAATAAAAACACTTTCGATATTTCTCTATTAGTTATAAAAATTTTAACTAATTTAAATTGAATTGGATATGAATGAACCCCATAAAGAGAAAATCTTTTGGAGTCTATTTTTCCATACATTAAACTTGATTTCAATATTTAATTTAAGAAAATATAAACTTTTATTACTTGTACCACTAGATTTTTTTTGACAACTTGTACCACTAGATATTGGAGATATAGAAATAATTTTATTATATAATAAATTGTGATTATTAATTTCTTATTCTAGTTAGGAGAAAATAGCATAGAAAATCAACTGCAACTTAATTTAATTACCTATTGGATTATTAAATGTTATTAAAAGATATGGTCATGCACAATTTGCTCAATAAAAGATATGGTCATGCACAATTTGCTGAGTATAAGAAGTGGTATTTTACCTTTGAAACTATTTTCTCTGGCTATTACCATGAGCAATAACTATCTAAAAAGATACGTTTGAAAATCATTCAATTTTGCAATTTTAGTTAATCTCACTTCTGGGTCCATATAAACTTCAATTTTTATAGCAAAAAGAAGCTGTCATGCATGCAATTTCATGTAAATGTATTCCACATCAATTTCATTAACAGGATCACGGAGTGGTACATGCAACCTCAAAATATGGTTCTTCTCTAATGTTTGGAAGTTCTCTCTGTTTTTTTCTCTAATCTTTAAAAAAAAATGTTGACCTTTTCTATTTCTAATATTCTTTGTATAGTTAAGTGGAAGATTTCAAGCTTAGCAACTATGGCACTTTTTTTTTATTGAGAAATCCTTGGTTTTGACCTTTTTAACTTATGACATTCATCTGATCTGTTTGCAACTGAACCATAGTTTTACATCAATGTTTCAGGATTTTGCACTGTATATTTGAGTACCCAAATAATTAAAAAAATTGCAGCAATTAAATCAAAAACACTGCAATAAAATATATATATATATATGAGGTATCAACTATATAAGGTGTGTACAATTTCCATCAATACAAAATCTTCCTGTAATAGAATGGACCCATTTAACTTTCCAATGGTATCCCAAATGTTCCATACAAAAACTACTACTAGTATGCCTCTGTTGAATCTCTTCCTGACAAAGGATTACCTTATAAAGGAGGAATAAAAGGACATACAATAAGACCCAAAAAAAAGCATGAAAATCATTTACATAATTTACTTGTGCTAATCATGTAATTAGTGATCACAATTTCACTTGGACTGAATGCTTCCTGCATTGACATTCTAGAAGAACATTTCTCTTTTAGCCCACTTTCTTTCCATAAACAATATATTCTTGCAAAATTCAATAAAATAAAAAGCCATCTTCTCCACCTCCACATCTCTCCCTTTCAAAACTGTCCTCTTCTACACCCACTGCCACTATAGAATTTGATGACTACCAATCATATACATCTATATGGACATATCCTTACCAAAATCATATATGTCAGCCTCTCTATTTGTAGCTGTAACCCACTCTTCCTTCCCCATCAATCGCTTTAGCTTTTCCACTAGCTACTGGTTACCTCGGAATTGGTCCCGTGTCATCATTGATGCCCCCAACCATCTCATACGCCAGAATTATGTTTCTGGCTGTGCTTGCTATATACTAATGGATAGATATTTGTCTATATCTATATCTTTGCTTTTCCTCTTTTTAACACTTTTTCTATCCAAAGTCTGTACAATGCTTCGTGGGTTTATTCCATGTATGACTCATGGTGGAGCTGTTAAAAAGTTAAGTAGGCCTGAACATGATAGTTATATCCGCACCATAGATTGTCTCTTTTAAAAGTGCTCCTTGTGGAAATCAAACTTGGTTGAACCTTTTTGATTAAACTCATAGCAGAGTTTGCTGAGTTCTTTAGCCAAGACAGGTGCTCCACAGTAAAAGACTCCTGCTCCAAAAACCACAAGGATTATATTATATGAAAGCAATCAAGTACCAACTAATTGAAGCTATTGGACATTGTTAGAGGGCTCACCAATTCTTGCACTGCAGTGCTTGGAACATACTTTAGAGAAAACCTTCTTCCAGTTAGGCCTTGCAAAATGTGTTCTCACCTATTCAGGCAATCGAGCAACTGTTAGTAAAATATATAAACTGATAACAACTTGTAGCCCCATGCACAATGAAAGAACAAAATGTGACACCAAATATATCTTACCCTTGTGCCAGAGACAATGTCCACACCATTTTTTGCATGATTTAGAGCTTGAACCATAGTAATGAGAGTTGATCGGGCATCGCCTTCTTCATATACACTGGTCAAGTAGTTGTGCATTTCAATTACACCCTGAAGTTGAAACAAATAGCAGGAATCAAGTAAAGCCAGAGAAACTCTTTTATAATACAATATTAATTAAATAATAACAAGCTAAAAAAGTTGTACCCTTTGATCGAGATCTGCTATTTCATTCATGACCCCTTTGAACCAATCAAAGGAACCTTGCTCCCTGGTTACCCAATAGAAGTAAGCGTTAGTGGTCTTCAGAGTCTTCTTGCGTTTTGGAGAGTTTCTATTGTGGCTTGAACCTTCGTTACTTCCTATACTTAAGTCTGATGTTCTACTGGTATCGTAGGCCAAATCCTGAAGTTATATCAGAAATGTGATTAGCAAATTATCATTGGAAATTCATATCAGTCGATAAAATGAAATTTTATAGAAAAATTCTAGCTACTTACTGCCTGCTCCTCCATTTTGACAATGTTATTAAGCAAATCTTTCAGAATGCTGATGAATGGTGTTGCTCCAATTCCAAGACCAACAAGCAATAGCACATCATATTTCCTGTAATCTTGTGCCGGGGCACCATAAGGCCCATCTATCAAGAGCTTTGGCAAACTGTTATCAGATGAAAATGTTAAATTACAGATAATAATTAATACTGACAAATAGATATACCCAGAGGCAAAGAACCATGAATCAAAAAAAAAAAAATTGTAAAAGTTGGAACTTGTTATTACCTTCTTCTGGTTGTTTCATCGGCCCTGAGAAGCCCACTCTTCCCAGCTACAGGACGTTCGCAAGCCTCTGAGAATACCCTTTTAAGTTCTTGGGTCCAATCGCCTAGCTGCCTAATGTGAACACTGAGGTAGTCGTCACCAGGAGCGGAGGTAATGGAAAATGGGTGCCTGGAATGCAAACATGTGTAATTCAATCATTAGCCTCAAGAGTCATATCACGGGCAAATTTCTCGGACAGAAAATGCAGCAGTCATTTGGCAGGTTATAGTACAGCTGAAAGTTACTAGTATATATATAGTACTGTACAGTACTAGGAGGAGCTAAAACTATGAAGATACATCTTCCAATAACTAATAGAAGTGATTTAAGAAATATTGGCGGTGACATACCATTCAAATGGAGAAACAGCAGGGCACTGGACAAACATGTACTGTCCACTTTTGTATCGAAAATGAGGAGGCTTTGACATTTGCAATGTGAGTACATTTCCAGGATAAATTGCAACCTGAATACGTAAAATATTGAAGAATGAGCAAAATTACCTTCCACAAATCAAACTAAATTAGTATAGGTCTTCCGGGACTAGTTTTATGCTCACCTTCCGAAGTTGGACAGTGTAAAGACCAGAACGAAAAAATCTCAGGGCTCTTTCTCCAGCATATAGTAAAACTGGAACCGCAAGATACATCCATGTCTACAAACATGAAAAAACTTCAATTATAAACTTTTATAAACTATCAAAAAGAAACCGTTAAAGAAAAGATTTTGAATTTTACCGTCTTTAGGTACCATTTATGCACTAGATAGAGGAATACACCATGGATGACCAGCAGGATGTAGACAAGAACAAATAAGTGGTGTGAATACCAAAATGCATTGAACCCAGTAAGCCTATCAAACGGTTTTGGAAACTTTATGACGCTTCTTCTAAACCATCGTGTTGCTAGTGTAAATGCAATTGCCATGAAGATAACCATTAGAATTCCAGTCACACCTTCAGGCCCTCTAACCAATTTAGCATATGATGGTTTATGTCCTCCAAAGTCACCACTTAAAAGTGTCTTGTAATCTTGATCCGATGAAATTATAAGTCTTGGAAAATCACAGGCAAGATGGTTTCCCGCATGAAGAATGACACCAATTACAATTGCTGCTGCAATAGTCTGTCAAAAATTTTATCAATTAAGAAGAAATAAAGGAGCTGTGTAAGCATCAAAATTAACAATATGCATAATTACCAATCTTTTAACAAATGTTGGTGTTCTATACTTCTACTGTAAATTATGACTTTCAAAATTAGAACTTGCCAGGTCTTTTTTTAGCAGTGAATTAGGAAGCTGAAATTGATGAGATTTGAATATGGTGTCCAAATCTAACACACAACTACCTCAATATAAAAAATGCTTTAGTTTGTTCTGTCGACAGAGCATAAAAAAAATCTTAGATGACCTTCCCTTTTCTTTAAGAATTTTGAAAGGGCAGGTAAGGTAAACCAAAAATAATGTAAATTTGCATCATCATTGAGTAGACTTTATATGCCCTATTGGAATTAAAGTTTTTTTTAGAACAGAAAAGATAGGTATATAATAAACGTCATAACTTGCAATCAGATGGGTACTTTTGTCACCTAAAGCTAAAGGAAAAGGTCAGAGTACGTGTGATGAGCTTATAGTGTCCGGGGAGCAGAGAATGCACCAGCTAGCCATTGCATTTGTTTAATGACAGAGCTTGGGCCTTTCTATCCTAACAAAGATTGTTTTAGTTTTGATTCTTAAGGTAGGAAGGGTTGAATTGAACCATCCATCATCACCACCACCACCAAACAAAGTCTTAATGTATAATTCTTTTCATTGATTGGTCTCTACCAACTGCCGGATTAACCACATAAAAGTATGGAAGGATATTCATTTGTCAACTTTTGCCGCGTGCCCAGGTACTGCTCGCACCTGATACACACAGCACTATTGAAGTGTACAATTCAATAAATGAATTATTCTATTTTCATGGCTAAGATCAACCATCATGTTGACTTTTTAGTAAAGTCTTCCCCATGGGACCCCAAGCCTATATAGACGTATAGATTAAGCAATAGAGGCGATAAACAGTAGAGTTGGTAGTTAAATTAACTTGGTATGTACCTTATGAAAATTAATATTGTCGTCAAAGGGCACAAAAAAACCCAATTTTGTGGACCTGAGCCAAGTGATGGTATTCCTGCAAACTGGCAAAAGGATAATGGCCATGTTGAGCTTCAATGTCTCTGCTGCACCTTTCGCTGTTAAAAGACAATAACCCATAACTTGAAATGCATTTTTTTGCTTGTATTGAAAGAATTTCCACGTGAATAACCCAATCATTATCATGAACCACAGTGACAAAACCCAAATTCTCCTCCAATTCTCTTGCAAAAAGTAGATTAGCTTCTTGCTTAACCTCCTTATTGGACCTCTCTTTCTTAGCCCTTGCAAATTTTGGCTCAAAGCTTGGCTGGTGTAGCTTAGTGCTTGACTATAGTTTAGATACGTGTCCTTTTGGAGAAGAAGAGTCTCTAGTTGCCATAGCTGCACATCGTTATCAACACCCAGCAAACATTGCAAAAACAACATCAGCAAGGGAATTGGGCTATAGGGACAAGAGGATCTTTGATTACCATGCCAACTTATTGCACTAACATTAATGGACAATACAGCACTTCAGCACTTTGAGTGCATACGTGTACTGGGCAAAGAATAGATAATATGAAGAATATCACATGGGCACCCAACTATGCGTGTCAGGTCCTGAAGGTGGCAGGAAATATGAGTTCAAATTATCAATCATGGAGTGTACACATATGAAATCATTGACAACACTTTACTATTGATTTTTTCGGTAATTAAAATCTAGAAACATGCGTACTATTCATTTTAAGTGGAATCAGGTGATTTCTAAAACTTTGATCATCAATGCAGAATGTATGAAAAGATAATTAGAACAGTATATATGCGATAAGTTTTCTTCATTACCACTTGACTATTTTGCTGCTAGCTTCATATGTGTACAAACCTCTGTTTTTAACCTAACAAAATTGACATTTACTAGTCATTTATGCGCTACTGTGAAAGAAAGCGAAAGGAATACTCAACTAATGTTTCTCAAAATACATTTGATAAAGCTTGCTTAACCAAATTTCTTATTGCTTTTTCCCTTTTTTTTTTTCTTCTTACTGGCGCACGGTTCAACAATATTATAACTCATTTGTTGGAGGATTTGGTGATTAGTTGCCTAACAATATAGACTTTAGAATCGGTATAATGAAAATGTTGTACCTCCTTTTCAATAATTTTTTTTTAAAAAAAAATGTAGTTATAACCCCACAATTGTTTTTTTTTTTTTAAAAAAAAAAAAAAAGAGAAAACTAGCAGCTGGTCAAAAATTAAATAAATTCAAAACTTGTATGATGGGTAAACCATATTATAATCACAAATCATTAAGCTTAGGAATTTTAATCGAATGTAGAAGTCTTGTAATTAAAATTAATTAATTCGAATGTCGGTCTGTCGGTCAATCAAATTTTGACATGCGTAAAAATAATTACTCTACCACTGAACAAGTATAGAGTACACACCTCAATGTAGCCAAGTCTTTCAGGGTCCAATTCTTCCATGATCAAAGCTGCATACTCTTCTGCTTGTTCCTTTAATCGTGACAACTTGTTTGCAGATGCACTCAACATGATAATCTGCACATTTTAAATCATTAAGTATAGTAAAAAAAAAAAAAAGACAAAATCAAACAGTATTTACAATGAAGGGATATTTTTTCAAACAAAAATCTTAATGGAAAATTGACAAAAATGTCCCCACCAACCGCACTTTGAGAGAACATGTATATGCATATGAAAGTATATACTAATTTTTTTTATAAGGTAAAAAATGAAAAATTCAAGATGCCAATCTGTATCTGTCAACCTCAAACACTACTCACTCAAAAGGGCCCCCGAAGCCTGGCCTAGTGGCCAGACTGTTGGTGGGCATGGCTGTGGGTCTCCGGTTCGAGACCCATGCCCCCAAATCCCCCCTCCCCTAATGGTTGTTAAAAGAAAAAAAAAAAACCTCAAACACTACTCACTCAAAAGGGTGGCCCTTTCTTTCACCATAAATTGTTGTATTATACAATTAATTTAATTAGCAAAATTTTGAAATTAATTAAGTTAATTAATAAGATGCTTAAGAACATGGGAAAGGAAATTAACAAAGAAGATATATATATATATATGTTTTGTTTTTAATTATAATATGGAGTAGTTAGTAATGGAAATTTCATGGATATATATATATATATTGTTTTTAATTATAATATGGAGTAGTTAGTAATGGAAATTTCATGGATTTAAGGTCACCAAATCCTCGCCAACCAGGCTATTATAATTATTATTATAAAAAAAAATGACACCCTGTAGCCTATAATTAATATATCAACAAAAGGGACTTTAGTAGTAATTTATTTTATTTTATTTATTTATTTAATGGTGGCCAATTCATGCACGTTAGATTAGACCAAAAAATTGATTAAGCTTTTTTTTTAAATAATTAAGCTTAATTAATTGAGTTGATAATGGGAGAGACATGACATGATCATCTTTTTTGTTTTTTTTAATATATATATATATATATATATACAAACCTCTTTTACTTCTTCTTCGGTAATTCTTCCATCGTCATTCTTGTCCACCCTGTAATAAGACAGTCCAAAAATAAAAACAAAAGGATAAGTAGATAAATTAAAATAAGATTAAGAATTATTCAACTAATATAGCAATGTTAAATCATGTACTGTTTACACTTGATTTTGAAGTTGTTATCAATTGAGTAACTGTATCAAATTAATTTATTAATTAATCTTATATAGTTAATTTAATTTAGTATGCGTACATGTCGAAAAAGATCTGGAGACGAGAATCGAAACTTTGATCTGTAATTTGTGACCAAAACTCGTAAAGTTCATCTCTGCTAATCTTTTCCACTTTCAATCTTCGTCTTCTGCCCAATGCATCAAAGAGTTCGAGTGCAAATTCCTTGGAATCTTTCATTCCTAGAAAAATAATAAAAGAAAATTAACAGTAATTTTTAGTTTAGGTATTGAAATCGGATTCCGGAGTTCGAATTGAGTAGATTCAAAGTTACCTATGCATTGAGCAAAATCGGCACGATAGAGATAACCGTCTTTAGCAAGCTTATCGAAATTGGTTTGAACTTCATTCCATGCACTAACGCCATTACTTTTGTTATGATGGCTAATAAACTTCAATCCACGCAACGCTTTCTGAGCACCGGAACGAGTACGATCAAGCTGAGCTCGTTGCTTTCTCAAAGCACGAGCAGCTAAAGCCGATTCAAATCCACTGCTGTTACCATTACCATTGCTCTGCAAATTAGCAGCAGCAGATGATAAAACTTTGGAAGCATGTCCGTGGCTCCGAGAAAACCGTCTGAACTCAGCTTTCAACTCCTGAGAAAACTGTTTCGCTTTCGCTACAGCTTCCGCCTTCAACTCCTGAGAAAACTGCAAAAACTTATTCGAAGAACTTCGCCGAATCGTCGGCGATCTCGACACAGACGTTGAAGCAGTAGAAACCGGAGTGTCAACTCCTCCACCTCCACCTCCACCTCCAGCTGATGCAACTCCATAATCATCAATATTAATAACCGCCGACGACGCGGCTGCAGGCTCTACACTGCGGAGGATAATAGTGTCGTCATCTTGTAAATCGAACGTGACTTCAACGAACTCCTGATCAGCAGAATAGGAGTCGGTAGTTCCCGGAGATGTTCCGGTGCTGATAATTGGCTTGCCGGGAACGGAGTCGGAGGCCCAGCGACGTTCATGGGTAGGTAATTCCGGCTTCATTTGGATTATAATTATAAATGTGAAGTTAGTAGCTAGCTAGCTTCCTGAGTGAAGAAGGTTGTGTCTGTTTGGTTGGTTGGTAATGCAGAGAGATTGAGTAATGATTTTTTAAAAAAAGAGGCACTATATATTAGAAATTTCGGGACGCGTTCGGGAATCTAATGGAAAAGACAGGTACACGCGGAGTTTAGTTCTGAGAGAAGGATTTGTGTTTGTTTGGCGAGAAATTTGATAACAAGAAAGAAAGAAAAAAACAACGGAAAAAGCAAGAAAATGACAACTTTCTGTTCTTTGCGCTATTGAGGAAAAATAAATAAAATAAAATAAAAATGGGAGGGAGAAGAAAGGAGAGAGAGTGTGGTGTTTGTGACCACTTGAAAAAGGAGAAAACTACACGATACAATTTTTAGCATATAATTAAACGCGTTTATGCCTTTATACTTTTGCCGCTCAGAGAAGAAGAGAAAAAAATGCAGCTAGAGAAGAAGGGAAAGGGAGGGAAGGAAGGAAAGGAAAAGGGCCCTGAAGTCAGAGAGATGGTATCAGACTGGTGCTGTGTTGTGGGGCCGTTGATTTTAGGCTTTTCTTTTTTTTTTTTATTAAGGTCCAGCCGACCGCATGGCTTGTTTTATTTGTAGGTCAATTTACCTACAAATTAGGTTTTTTTTTAAAAAAAAAAATAGATTTTTTAAATAAAAGTTTGAATTCAAATTTTATGTAAAATAAATAGACATTATAAATTTTTTGTTTTTACAAAATTCACTTTATTTGATACAAATTAATTAGAATTTTTATGGAATTCGGATCCAAATTAGCTCTTTTTGATTTCAAAATATAAGAATAGTTTATCCCAAACAGAATTAAAAATAAGTAGGAGCCACTAAATGAGATATTTGCTCGCTTTTCCTGTTGGAGATGCTAATTCTTTTTTTTTCTTTTTATAATAATTGCTCTACAAATGTTTTCATGCCGCCTAGATTGTATTTCAGCAGTTTGAACACTACCCCCATTTCGATCAAAAATACAATCCTGTCAAAAACGTCTATTACTCTCTTCTCATGGAAAAAGACTATTAGATACCGATAATAATTATTAAAAAAACACTATTTCATATTTGGAATATAAATACAGCTACTTTATAAGAAAAATAAAAATATTTATTTATTTAACCATATATTTATAACTGCACATTAATTATTTGTTCTCAAATTTGTATATATTTAACCATTAAAATTTGAATATATATATATATTTTTTTTGAAACACTGAATATATTTATTTTAGTGAAATATACAGAGTGTATGTAGATAATCATTTTACCTGTTTCTTTGGCCTTGGGAAATTTTGTTCTGATTAATTAACATCTGCTTGACTTTAGTTTAAAGACAAAATTAACAGATATATATTTGTCCCGTACCCACATAATTTTTTATTATGAATTTCGTGCACCACGTGTTTACTCGCACATTTGGACCAATTGATGAATTATTAGAATGATCAACTTCACAAAAGTTAGCAAATCAACGCCAAAAATTCAAAAAGTTCTTCATGCTTGTAATATGGTTCTTGAAGTTCATATGTATATATATTTTTGTAATTTCTTTCTGAAGTCAATGACATTTATTTCCTGAAGTAATTAAGGTTCCGAAATTGATAAAGTTTTATTTTCTAAAGTGATGAAATATATGTATTTTTTTTTTTTTTTGAACAACGATGAAATATATGTATTGAAAAAGAGAAAAAAATAACTAATTATTATATACATTTGATATATTTTGATATGAATAAGCAGTTTATGAACTATGGCAAGCCAGTTAATTCCACCCCAAATTCTTCAAATGTTTTGGCAAATTTTGATTAGACAGCCAAGACTCCACATGTCAATCTATGAAATGCTATGATATAAGTCGTAACTTATTTGCAGTACTCTCCTTTTAAATCAAACAGAAATAAATTTCATAAATTAATGATTGCAGTTTTTTTTTTTAAATCAGTGCAAATAAATTTTACAATTTGATGACGTCAAAATTTGAACCCTATATTTTAAAATACTCTCAAAATAAAGTGATTGCTTGACTGTTTCCTAACTGACTTACAGTTCCATTTTTACTAATCTTTCTGCATTATTAGTTAATCAAAAACTCCTAAGATTATGACCTTATTAGAGGTTACTTATAGCTAGCCTAGCAAGAATAATAATTCATGTATAAGTCATCTAATTATTATGCACATGCGTGACCTATAGTTTCTAGCTCGTCACATTGAAAATCCACTTAGAATTAATGATGTACAGCTAATTACCAACTCAAAACATTAAAATTGATCATACTAAACATTAAAATTATACCAATATTATAGCTCACATAGTCATTCTCCTAATAAATTGACAATATAAGAATTTCATTTCAAAGTTTTTAAGCTAAGATGAACGATATTTTTTTATTAATTGGGAGATTAAATAGTCTCAATATTAATAAACTATATAATAAAAGATAACTATTCTTTTTCAATCAGATAAAATTTATTTTTAGAAATTAATAATAATATAATTTAAATTTTATATCTTAAGATATATACTTTTAGAAATAAGTGATCATTAAATCGCTCCCTTAAAATTGATGTTTTCTTGCACTTACTAGCTTGGGTTCATTTCCTTCCCCTCCAAAATAGCAGGGAGATTATTATTCCTAATCATTTTTTAAGCAATTTTGTTCCTTTTATTGTACGTTTAACATGTAAATTTTACCCCAATTCAAGGGTGCAAAGATGTTGACATTAATTACTGTCGGCCTTCAATTATTGTGCTCTCAATGCACACAAGAAGTACCTAACAATTAAAAAGACTAGAATTAACGTATTATCTAAGTCTGAAACAGATTAAGAATAGAAAGGCATGCTTCGAGAAACAAAAATACTATAAACAAACTCATGCTGGTATCCAGAAATTAATATGGTTCGACGTGGACAAAATCATAAAAATAATAAAAATTTATTAATAACTAATTTAATGTGATTGCATCATTCGTTCTAAAATCATGAATAAAAATCTTGAAAAACACAAGCGTAAACAAAGAGAAGAAAAAATTATTTCAAACTTCGAAACTATATCTTAGCCAAATAGGGGTCGAGGGGTCAAACAGTTTAGGTTTGTTCATTAATTTTGACACAAAAAGCATGGAAAAATTATTAGATTTTTTGGTCTCTATATTTCTTGCTTTAAATTAACTAATCTTCTCAACCAAATCAATTAACGTGTCCCATAAGACATTCCTAAGCCATAATATTACTTAATATTTTCTTTTTCTTGTCTTTAATCTATAAATATGTATTCTTGACAAACGTTATCTGTATACCAACTTCCTTATACTAACTGTTTGGTAATAATTCCAATTTCCAATAATTAAAATCGAAATATTTCAATGATATATATGGAATTTTCACCAAAATATATTATTTTCTATCATTAAATGAATAGTTAAGTGATAACTTTTCTCTAAGGACATTTTGAGATGTACAGTTCGAATCATGCCATCGTCAATTTAAAAAATGAGGACTGTCCCATATTATATATTTCATTGATACTTAGGTCATATAAACTCTCTTTTAATTAAAAAAAAAAGTACTATATTCTGTAGCTAATATTTGACCATATATACACATATAAAATGAAAGAAATGATTGATGGATATTTGTTCACGTAGAAAATGATGAAGTTTTGAGGAGTTCACCCACCAGCTGAATGTTGATTGTGAGTAATATTATCTAGAAACTAAGATTCTCACACTTAGTCTGCAAATTGTGGCGCCATCTATTTGTGCGGTTGCTTTGCTCTTGACCATATACATCCGAAGTTGGTAGCTTGAGATTTTATGGATTTTCTTCCTCCTTATCGTTTCTCTTTTTTGTTTTTCAAATATTCAAATGAGCATAGAAACGTTTATCTCGAAGTATATAATTACAATTTGCATTCCCTTTCCTTTCATTTAATCAATCAGTCACCAGTTCTATAAACTACGGTTAAAAAAAGTTGTATGCTACCAACAATTATTCAAAATAAGCTAACAAGGTTGATCTCATTTGAATGACATTTTTAATTCAAGTTTTAGTGTATGCAGTTGAGTTAAATTAGTTGTTGGGAGATTTTTATTGTTCTTATGGTCCTAATTGGGTTAAACCGGATTGATCAGAATTCAATAGACTTTAAATATAGATGAAGACGAAAACAATTTGCATACTGATTCTTTCTTTATAAGTGATTGATGGTTGCTAGTGATATTTGACCTAATGACTAAGCTCCTATGGCATCACCCAACGATTCAGATTCAAAATTTCCACCCCAATGTATAATGATAAAAAAAAAAAAAAGGTGATTAATCATCAACTCCTGCTCAGTGCTATCAGACAAAAAAAAAAAAGAAATTAATTGTTACTAGATAAAAATATTTTAATTTGAGACATCTTGAATAATTGTGGAGTAAAAGTTATTTAAAATTAGTACCCTAAAATCTAAAGTGTACTTCTCAAATGTCTCAATTAATTGTACTTATACATATGTTGAAATCAAGAAGAAAAATAAGCATCACAACTACTCCCATCTTAGATGTGTTAATTATCATTGTTCTAAGTCTTTAACTGACGTAGATTTTTTTTTTTTACTTCAACTATGGTTTTGATTATGACTCATTTGCGGTTGTTTGTTGAAACAGACCATTGCTTTTGGTCTTTGAAAGAAGGTTGATTATGATGCAATATAAGATGGAAAACATAATAAATCAATTTTAATTAACCTAATCATGTAATTAATTAATTCTTGTTGAAAATGTGGAAGGTAGTTTAAGTTATCTTCCATTTCTGCATGAGGAAAATGAGCGACTCAGGTGTGTGAGAAGAGAGAGACATGTTTTGATTACATCATGTCTATTCTAATCTTGGCTAATCAAAAACAGGAATGAATGTTCAAGAAATAACACTTAGATTGCAAAGAAATCATGGGACTATACCTTAATCAGTATTGGTAACCTTTGAGTTTAAGCCAAAAAACAAAATAATAATAATTAGATATATATATGGGACCAAACAATCAAGATAGGACCAACAACTCAGCCGTCATGATCTATTGTTGATGGCCAGCTTCATGTTTAAGCAATACATAAAAAGAACAATAAAAAAAATTTTTTTTTTTTGGTTAATAGATGGATTGCATAACAGAGAGCAGTCATCCCTTTTAAATTAACGACGGCAGGAATCAAATTCTGTACCTTAAGATACCCTTAAAAAAAAACTACCACTTGACTACTCTCTCATTCACTTTAAAAAAAGTTAATATTAAGTTGTGTATATGGGTTTTTTTAATCATATAGTACTTTTTTTTTTTAACAACTTCCTTTTAATTATTTTAGAAAATAAAGTCGCATAAGCCTTTGAAATTAACTAATTTAGCCGAGCATGGAAGGGAAGAATCGCAAGGGAAATCATCAAAATATCTTTTAACCAATATTTTGTCGACTACCATATATTAATATGACGAAATGTTTGTAAAGAAAAGGGCAAGCAAAAATCTCCCAATTCAACCAACCAAAGTACATTACCATATATCCAAAAGGGCATGTAATGCAAAATTAAGAGAATAATATAACATATAATGTGAAAATACACTTCACCATTTTACAAGCTAAGGTCTTCTTTATAATGTGAAAATACACTTCACCTTTTTACAAGTTAAGGTCTTCTTTATATATATATATACATATACATAGTACACTGTTTTAGCATGATCGTTTCACAAGGGCTACTTCTTCTCTACTTCACCATCAATCTGATGATGCTAGCTCCATATAATCTAAATTGTATATAATTAGTGTTAAACTCATGTTTTTTATTTGACTGACCCTTAATTATTCATTTCCATTTAATATATATATATATGTCCGACTCATCTTTACACTAACTATAATTAATTAATTGATCCAACTATAATTATAGCATTAACAAGATAGTTAATGCAACAACATAACTACGTAAGAATTAAAATGGACGGCTTGTTTTTGTTCTTGTTCTTGCTTGCTTAGCAAAATTTTCTTAATTTTCTTTTTTTTTAAAAAAAAAAAATAAATAAATCTCTATGGAAGTTGGTCGTGAATAGTGGGGCTTCTAGAAAATCTTAACCTATAAAGCCCACAGATGATGCAATGGGGCCACCACAAGAACACCTCAAGTCAATCACCCACCAAACTCCTTCTAAAATAATAATTTTTCTTAATTAAATTAATTATCCAATATTTCGATTTTTGTTTGTTTGGCATTTTTAGGAAAATTCAATTCACCTTTAAGCAAATAATAAATAAATAAACATGCATTTTATGTAACTTAAATCTTGACCAAAACATGTTGCATTTATTTTAAAAGTTAGTAGTATTAATCATACTTTATTCTCTTAATTGGTCATGAGGGAATGCAATACAGGAAGACCAAAAAGTTCTAATAAGCCATATCAATTGCAAAATCAATATAATAAAAAATCTTGTAGCAAATTAATTAATTTTAATTGATATTAAAAAAATAATTTCATAAATAATTATATTTTGAAATATTTTTTTCATTTTTTTATCTCGATATTTGTTAGTTATAAGGGCTTCAATTATTTCAAAATTCAAGTTAATTTGACTCATAAGAAAAAATAGATATAAAATGGAGGAAGAGCTCTCCTAATATTTTTTTCTTCGTACATAAAATTTAAATTCAATTCAAAATCTTACGTAAAAGAATTCAAACTTCTTATGATTCAGACCGAAAAATGTTGATTATCTTCCTTTGATGTTTAGTCATGTTTGATTGGGTTGTTTGATTTGCATGCCTCTATATTCATGGACCTTGATGTCTCAAGAAATGGATTCATTCATACGTGTAGAATTAGACAAAGTAATTTTTCTTGATATATACTTGTTAAAATAGGGACACATTAACGAATCTTCTCCACTTTTGACATTATATGAAAAAAAATGAAAGCCTCTAATCAATAGTTATATTTGGTTGGACTCAAAATCATCATGCCCAACTTGTAATGCATGCATATCAAAATTAAGAAAAATAATTAATTAATTAATTACGTGTCTACCTTTGTAATCAAAAAGTCTCAAAAGAAACCACATGCTTTTACATTTGAAGTTTTAATCCAGCAATCAGTCAGTTCACAAGAATGCAGCCTTCGTGTATGTTTACATTTTTCTTCTGTATATATATAGCCTTTAATCTTCTAGCTTGTTTTAAACGTCCAACCCCATTAATTAATAATCAAACATTAACCCTTTTTTAATCATATCATGATGTAATTTTCTCTTGTCTAATAGGAATTTAACCTAATAACAACAATAATATTATGATTTAAAAAAAATTGATATAAAAAACTAAATAATAATAATGTTTACGATTTTTGAAAATTGTAGCTATTTTTTATTTTGATAAAAAATGTAATAATTTGACCAATTTTTTAATACTTTTTAACATGATTTATATTTAAAATGTCTCAGATTTTGCACATGAAAATATTGAATTAAATTCATGCTAAATTATTGAATATATATATATATATATATAACCAACCTTACATTTTTGAAATAGCTGAAAAAGCATATCAGCTCCATTAATAATCAATAATTAACCTGTTTTTAATCATATCATTATTCAAGTTCTCTTGTCTGGTAGGTAAACATCCTAATTTTCTCAAAAAAAAAAAAGGTATACATCCTAATAACAACACTATTATATGAAGAAATTTTGAAAGCTAAATGTTGATTTGTTAAAGAAATATTGGAGTATCATGGACGTAACAATGAATTGAACAAAAAAAAAAAAAATCAAAGTCATTTGAATGTACATAAGAATATTCAATCATATTAACTCTCTCTGGCTAAAGTTAATATAATTGAACATTCAAACTCAAAGGGGGCGTTTGATTAGTGTTTCGAAATTAAAATTAAAATAAAAACAAACAGAGAAGAAAATGAAAATTAATTTAAATAAAATGTTTGGTTCACTATTGAATGAAAATGAGAATCAACATCATTTATTACTTAAATACTTTTATAATATATATATATATATATATATATATATATATATATATAAATTATTTATTTATTTATTTGATTAGTATTATAATTATTTATTATAAAAATATTTTTAAAAATTATTTATTTATTTGTTAAAATATTATTATATTTTTCAAAAATTATTTATTTTTAATAAATATTTTTTGCTCAAACATTTTAATGATTATTTTGATTAATTTATATATTTTATTTATAAATTTTAAATAATATATGATAATATTTAAATATTTAACCACAATTGCTTTGACTTGATTATAAGGGAATCAAAATTAATTATCATGACGTGGATGGGAATGAATCAGTCCCACTCATGAGGTAATGGATTCTCATTTCAAATAAGTTTAAAGTTAAAACAAACATTAAAAAATGAAATAGACTATTCCTATTCTCATTCCTAAGTTTATTTTAACCCAAACAAATGATCCGAAGCCTATTAGTATCCTTCCAAAAATTCCTTCTAACCCCGTATATGGTAATCACTAATTAAGTAATTATATATATATAAAAAAAAAAGGTTGGTTATTTTTTTTTTCAAAATTATATATTTAGAGTATACTGAACTTTAACTAATTTGATTAAATCCTAGTAAGACCACAAGACGGCAAAAGTCTTCCAACAACTAATTTAACACAAATGCATACACTAGAACTTGAACCGAAATTCGATTAATTAATTAACCTACATACTAATCATTAATTAGTCAATTGTATAACAATGATATGATAATACAAATTTTAGAGTGACTATATATAAATAATTTTACTATTTAATTTAGTTTTTATGAATTCATTGGGCGCGAAATTTAAATTAGTTGAAATTCATATAACGTTAAAATAATGAAGGTATTAAATATAAAATAAATAAATAATTAAGAAAATCATGATCTTAAATTCCAAAATTCTGATGTGTACCTACTACCCGTTACAATATACCTATAACTCTGGTTGCATTATTTTGGCAAGCATCAGATTTTCTTCTTTCAAAGAAAGTAAGCATTGAATTATAGATAAGTAATTATTGTGCATTAAATACATAAATAGTAAGTGGCCATGGAGAGATTAGAGGGAGTTGATCCACTTAAGAAAATTCAGAGTCTTGTTCTAAAGTTTTGATCAAATTAAAGACTTAAATGGCAAAAGGACCACTACCCATATCATGGATTAAGTAGTAAATGGTCAATCTTAACTAGCTAGTCCTTCTCTCACTTAATTACAAATACCACTAATTTCTTTTTTTCTTGTTTGCTTCCTTTTTTCTTCTTCTTGAGAGGGTTGGTAAAGATTTTTGATTCAACATGCTATAAGCTCAGTTGAACCTTAATTTTGCCTTGCTTGACTTGCAGGCCTACTCCGTCAATGATGCTACATTTGATAAAACGAGACATTCAATCCTTTCCCCATGTGAATCAATTAATCATTTCTGCAACTAGATAATATCTTGAGCAGGTATATATGGACTTTTCGTGTTATACTCTTATGAA
>CATIWK010047071.1:0-17294 GCA_949634005.1 Mallotus japonicus | reverse complement strand
AACTATTCTCTTAGAAAAATTAATCTGTTTAGCCTATAATTTTCATTTATATTAATTTATCTTCATTAATCTGTTTAGTCTATAGCGTCTATTTATATTTTAAAAATATAATTTTTGTTTTATAAAATAATTACATTTTTTTCTTTTTATCTTGTAATCATAATTAATTATTAGATAATTATCGTAATTACAATAAAAATTGAATAAACTAGTGTTAGTTATTTTAATTAAAATTTAGTAAAATTTGTCAATATAAATTAATTTTTAATCTTTTTAATATTAATTTTTCTTTTTTGAGTATTAAATATACTATTATATATATTGTTTTTATTACCTATACAAATACCATATAATTTATGTCTATATGCATTCCGGTTATTAATGTGAGTGATCTCTAGAAAAGTCTAGTTTACTGTAGCAATTTCAATGTCTGGTGCCATTTTTGGCTTATTCCGGTGCCATTTCTGGCTTTTTTTTTCTAGGTTTTCATATGCTTTTCTCCCTAACACCATGACTAACACCCTGTGTTTTTCCATTAACATCATCTTTGTTCTTCTCTCTAGCATCAATTATCCCCCACATACTCTCCCAAAGCCATTTTTGGCCTTCTCAACTTCTGAAAAGCTGCTCATCATCCACACAAGTTATTACACAGAAAGGAATGAAGTGGTCTGCACTATGGACATCTGCATATTGTCCGATCTAGCCTAGCTTTTCCAAGTACCATTCGCTGCGTATGTAAGCGCTTCCTCTCTGGCGCAACATAAGTTTCATCCAAAAGCTAATGATGTCTTCAGCTTAACTGTCTCTCAGCTGGTGGAATCGGTGAAAGCTACCTTTGGAAATGCTTTGTATTCTCTTGATAGTCTCTACTGTTTTTCTAATTCTGCAGGTACTTTTATTCGGATGTGGAGCAACGCAACTGCAAAATCGCTGGAGAAGAGCCTATCAGAGCTCATTTTGTTGTCATGTGTGTAGATTGGCTTTGTAAGTATACAGCTTGTGTTTTGTCCGCCTGCATGGTTGAAGGTCTTCCCTCCTCTATAGATCGCTAAAGGTCATCTGGGTTAGTCCAGAAGTTGATCTTAATCCATCTACTTCTCTTGTTGCTGGAAGGTTTGGACATAGACATCTGGTTCAGTCTTCTACACCCATAGCTTAAGCAGGATCGATTTCAAGATGTGCGTCGTGCCTCTATCGACACCACACAGTGGCTGTCTTTCCGCCTTTCTCTACCTATTAGGGTTTCAACTCTAATGTTTGGGAAGTTTAATCTTGGGCTTTGTCTAAATTTAGGCCCTTTAAATTGTACTGGCTTTCAATAAGGTCTGGCCATTATATATGCATTGGCCTTTTATTTGTGTTGGTTTTCAATATGTGTTGGACTCCTTTATGTAATGTTCATATCTATCTAATATAATCTACTTTATTTTGGTCAAAAAAATTTATGTCTATATTACTATTTGTTTGTGCCATATTTTAATTTTTTGGCTAAAATATATTAAAGTTATTAAACTAATGGCCATTTGATTTAATAAAAAATCTGAAGCCCAAAAACAAGTGAAAAAACCCATCCAGCTTGCAGAAGGTTTTGAAGACAAAGACAGAGATAGAGTTTATTACGGGAATTTATTTCTTCAAAAATGGATGACCTTTGAAATGAAAAATTACTTAGAGAAGTAAACTAAGGTGAAGGTTACATTTCTTAAAATGTATTGGGAAAGGAAGAATACTGGAAGATTCTGGATCAATTTGTGCATTGATGAAGAGGAAGATTCCAGATAAGCCTTGGGGAAAAAGATCAAGGGGTTGAGGAGTTACGCCAATTTATTCTTACAGAAACAAAAAAAACTTTTGAGCTGATAGAGAATTAAGTGAGAGAAGTAACCTGCAAGTAAAGGAGGCCTATAAAAGGGAAAGAACACAGATCATCTACGTCATCTACACCAATCTACATCAACTACATCTACAATTTTAGAATTATTAATCATTCTTTTTAGATTACCAGCACTGTCAATTTTAGTTTTGTACTAAGCTTTCAAATCAATACAATTTCCCTTACAAGTGTTCAAATTGTCTCTCTTATTTACAAATTAATTTCCATCCCTGAAATCCAAGAAAATTATGGTAAAGGATCTTGGGAATCCGCAAACGTCTGAAAGAAGTCAGGTTAATTTTTGAGGACTCGCTCCCCTGGCACACTCTCAATTTCTCTGAAATCAAAACATAGCCAACAATCTTTTGGCATGCTTAGTGGGACATGTTTCAATAAGATGAACATATTTGAAGAAGAAAATTCTGAAGTTGGTTACTGGACCAACAATTCACCTGTAAACCCAGGTGATTTCTGGAATGAATACTTGATGCCTCAGGATCATTCTTGGACTGAGGCAACTTTTGACTATTCATGCCAAAATTTAAAGGTCCTTGATACTACTGCTAATAAAGGCATTAATGTTCAAAATATTCTCATAGGGATGCATGACTCAATTTTGCAAATAAAGAATTCTTTGCAAGACTCTATGCAAAAACTCGAAAATGATATGCAAAAAATTATGCAAGAAATAATGAGTGGTTCATTTGCTATAATGAAAGAAAAACTTTCTAAATTGGAAAGTCAAAATTCTGCATAAAAAATGGTGGTTCAAAAGAAATCTGGACATTCATATACTGCTCAATCAAATGTTAAAGGAGTCCAGATTTATGATGATGATGGCAAGTCAAATTCAAGTCCACCATCTGAAATTCAAAACCAGAAGGTTGTTCATCAAGAAAGAGGCCCGGGGGGCAATGTTTCTCATGAGAAAGAACCAATTCCCAAGGGCTATATGTCAAATACCCAGGCTCATATGCCTTTTCCCCTGGGGCAAGAACTAAATCCCCAGGGACAAAAAAAAAGCACATGGAGTATACATGAGGAACAATCAATTCCTTAAGCTCAAACATTACTTCCCCAGGAACAGGAACTAATTCCCCAGGGATTAGAACAAAACATAGAAGGTGACATATACCTGAGGAACAACCAATTCCACAAGGCCAAACACTGGTTCCTCAAATGTTGATGCATCAAGCCCATTCGCCTTCTCTTCTATCCCCAAGAGTAGAAGTGAACCTAAATGCAGAAAAGGAGATAGAGCTTATAGAGGAAAATTCATTTTCCTCAATGATGTTGACCATTTTCATGATCAAACTATTGACCATTTGTATGATCAAACTCCTAATTTTGATCTTTGATAATCAATTTAAGTTACTAATGTTTTTATTTAAGTGTGTATAAGTTAGGACTCTATTGGAAATCAAAATAGAGCATAAATATCAAGAAAAACATCTCTGGACATTAATCTCAAGTATGATCACAATCGAAATTTTTGGGCTAGTTTAACCTCTGAGATTCAAAGAGGTTTTTGAATTCCTTAGAGCTTTAAAATGAGAAAGTGATCTTCTTGACATTTGAAGTAGACATCATAAGCTTTGTGAATTGAGCTTACTTGTCAAAATCCGAGTTCATTTGGATCTTCAAATCCTTAGTTGAAGTTAGCACTTGTAGCCTTTATCTTAGGATAAGCAGCTCTTAGTATTTCAGCAATATATTAAGCTAAAGATGTCCAATTGAGGTGATTTAAAATTCTATGGAAATATAAGACAAATATCTACAACTTTTATGAAGGAAGGCTAATTCTGAGCCTCTCACAGTTTGCCATCACAATCGTGACCAAGCTCGTGACGAATAGACCTGACAGCATTCAAGAGAGTGCAAAATTCTGAGCCGCTCACGATCTGGCATCACGATCATGACCAAGCTCGTGAAGAGCAGTCCTGATAGCCTCTAATGGATATTTGAAGCTCCAACGGCTATATAAATGACCCTCACGATCATGACACCTCCCCTCACGACCGTGACTGTCATTTTCAGATGCATAAAGTCCAAGATTATTCAAAAATCATTTATAGATGTTGGAGAACTTAATTGATGTCTCTAACAACTATAATTTTGAAGCTTAAGCTATATATATGTGCTCTAGAGTTATGATAACTAGAACAACACATTACATTACTCTTTGATTATTAAAAACTCTCTAAGCATTTATTAAGCTTCATTTTCTTTCTATCAATATTCATTATATTGATTAACTCTTATGAGAGTTGGTTGTGTGATAGAAATAGGTCTTCATCTTCATCTAATTCTTGGGATAGATTAGAAGGGAAGTGAGATATATTTATAGTGGAATTGGTTTAAGTGTTTAGCCATTAAAACACTTGGGTTTTGGTTTTAGAGTGAGCCTTGAAAACTCTTGATTGTAAGGTTGTAAGAGTGAGCCTTAAACTCTTGTGTAATCTCAATCTTGTGAATAAGATTGTGAGTGATTAAAAATCCTAACTTGGGGATAAGTTAGGTGGAGATGTAGGATTGTTGAGAATCCAAACTCCTTAACTCTTGTGTTCATCATTCCTTTTTCTCAACTATCTTTTATTTGCTGATTGATTCGTTTAATTTTCGAATTTTAGTCAATAACCCTATTCACCCTCTCTAGGGTTCTTTCAAAAATATATACGAATATTTCAATAAAAAAACAAAATTTGCCTTGGACTCAATACAAATTATTGTTATTAAATTTTTTGCTCTTGTGACATAAATTCTAGTGTAATAGTAAGGAGAAGGGGAACCATTAGTTACCAAATGTTAGTTTTGTAAATTACTTTTATGAGCTATTATTATAAAATGAGATTTCTATCTAAATATGAGATGAGAAGAAAAATCGAACTCAAAATTTTTCCTCTAAAAGTAAAAACTTTTTCCATTTGAATTATCCGATTGAATATGAGGTTTCTTATAATTATTTGTGTATTAATTGACTCAGACTAGTCACACCTTGCAGAATTTTGCCTTTTTAATTAGCATTCCATAATTAGTTAATGAGATGAGAATTGGATGGCAAAAAGCTCCATCACATGGACATGGGGGTTTCATGGGTAAAGATTATGGGGTTAAATCTTAATAATATTATTGAGTTAAGAAATTGTAAATTTATATAAATTTGATGTTTTGAATATAATTACTTATTGCTAGTAGGTAGTACGAAAATGTAAATGTGAAAGTGGGAAAATATAGAAACCAATACAATAAAATATCACTCATTTAAATAGAAAAATAAAAATGTATAAATATTAAAAATAAATAAATAAATAAATAAATAAATATATATATATATATATATATATATAGAAACATAGGAATATGTATAAGTATAATTTTTTTTTAAGAAATTGAAGATCAATAATACATCTTGATTAACATATAATATGAATAAAGTACAATCAAGAAAAATTGAAAAAAAAAAACTCTTACTAAAAATATGAAACCGTCCGTCGCTATTCTTTAATCGCGTTGACATAGCTATTTTGATTTGCAACTCGACAATTTGTTCAATAATTTTTATGCTCCACTCCATGCCATTCATCAATCATAAATTGACTCTTTGGTCTTTAATTGAGTCCGATTGTAAAAATACTGACAAAAGTTTTATAATCGAGAGAACTATAAACTCCATAGAGGAGAAGTACCAAAACCCCATAAAAGGATTAATAACTTCACGAATGAAAAACAAAAATAAACAAAAATCAATCAAACAAATTAAAGACATGTATTCATTGGATAAAAAATAAAATAAAAGAAAAAAAATAATAAGGGACCACAGTTGATCTAAAAGATAATCGGCGTGGCCAAAAATAAAAGTATTTAATAAAAAAATTTAAAGAGAAAAGAGAGAAAAAGCGAGGGTTACAGAGAACATAGTCCATAAATTTTTAAATAATTTAAAATCTAGAAGGAAATAATTATAGTAGGGTTAGAGAGAATATAGTCCATTAATTTTTAAATAATTTAAAATCTAGAAGGAAATAAATTATAGTAAGGGAAAATTACAGTAACAGACCTTATGGTTTCAACCCTAATCACTTTCTAACTTATGGTTTGAACCCTAATAAAGTAGTACCTTGTGTAATGATCCGTTAGCAAAGAACAGAAATTCAGCTAACACCGTTTATAAGGCTGATGTGGCGAAGGGCAAAATTGTCCGCCCACTTAAAGTCAGAAGCCAATGTGTCTTAAACACTCTGCCACGACAGCTATTTTCAATGTCTTATTTGAAAAAAAAAAGAAATGGTTGCCGGTGTCCTCTCATTCTTCACCATCTTCTTGTTCAAGAAGTTCTTCCAACTCGATTCACTCCACCACCACTGCCACCGCCGCCTCCACCAGAACTCGATTCACTCCACTATTCTGTGAGTGTCCTACGAATTCTAGCACTAATAATAAAAACCATGTTGTTCTCATCTCCGCAAATTTATTTAGAATGTCAACTGATGTATGAGATGGACTCTTATCAATTGAAGCCTGAGGCATTAGAGTACCATCATAGTCCAGAAAAATTGCTCTAGTTGTGGTCCCCTTGTATGCTGACACTATGTGCTCCATTGAGAGCTTCTTGAAGTTTGAATCAAGTGCCACAACTCTGAAGCTTAATCCAAATACAATGCCCCAGCATCTCCTCCCTATATGATCATGACATGTCCTCTCCAAATCCTGAAGGAAACTATGTGCCTAATATCCAACATGGTGAGTGCTAACATATTTATAATGCTTGGCATGCCGGAGTTGTTTTTCTGGCTCGCCATCTCCAAAGCATAGTCCATTGCATCAGCCATCAATATTCTATGGGTTTACTCTTATTGCTCCACTCAAAGATGGAGAGCAGCTAACAAACTCAGAGATAACCAGCAAGCTCTTCTTCGGGACAAATGATTCTCGTCCCAAGACCTTATCCAACTTCTCTTTCCCTTGGCGACTAATTATGTATTCATAAGATCAAGGCTTAAAAGAGAATTCAAATTCGATAACTCACTGGGAATCAGACCTTCAAAGTAACAAAAACTCATATCAAGAGAAGTGAGATTGCCAAGAGTAAAAATCCAATGAAGATTATCAACATACAACTTAGCTTCTCCCATAAACACGCAAGCACCTTGAACCCTAAGCTCGTGTAAACTGGAAAGATTTCCACATTTCCACAGGCAACAAGAACCTTCTTTAAAAATTTTAATCACTTTATTTAAAAAAAAAACAGAAGACATGCAGCAGATGAGCAAGATCGGAGCAGAGAATGTTTGTAACAAATAAGCAAATACATGATCCTTTGTGACATTCAAAATAACACCCAATTGAGCACTACTTTTACAAGCCTCATAGAGACACTCGGCATCAGTTTTCAAAATAATTTTCAAGCCAGAGCAGCAAGTTGGTTCTGGTTTTGTTGTAGTGCTCTTGTGAATCTTTTGCTCATCTCCTCTATCCACATTAACATTATCAAATAAGCTAATCACAAGTGCATGCCATGTAAATCCAACTTAGTCTTTAATGCATCCCACTTCATTGCCTCATTCAAAACTGAAGATCCAACGATTTTTTTGCAACTAACAAAGTTTCATGTTCACCCATAATCGTCATCAAAACTTGTGCTTCTCTAGGCATACCCATTTTATATAACCCAGTAATCATTGACTTGTAGCCTTGCCTTTTTACATAAACAGAGTTAGAACTGCTGACCAGTTTCATTAAACGAGCATAAGAATTATCAAAGCCGTAGATTGAGTTATGTTTGGATTGAGACTCGACTAAATTGCAATAAAAAAAAACAAGGCCTCTCTCTTTAAGTTGTAATCTGGAAATAGAATCAGAGATTAGAGTTGCTAATGGTGGCCTTGTTTATCAAGAAAAGTAACAAGATTAGCTATTAGCTTTGGATTCCAATCAAACCATCTTGTTTCTGCAATCTTCGAGTACAGCTGCAAAACATGGTCAATTAGTTAATATAAGAGCTTTAGCTCAATAGCAAGGAGTAGAGTGGGAGAGATTAACTAACTTATAGGAAAAGCTAGTGAAGAGAGGAGCGAGGATTGAGAAGATGAGAGAGTGCGTCAAGAGCTATAAATTTAGGTGATGCTGTAACAAATTTCTTAATCAAATGGTTTATGGCTATGGCATCTCCTTCAGCAATGGCGATGGCAAGAGAAGATAAGAATCGTTGCCCTTGTTTGCTTAAAGCTGCACATTCAAAAGCCCATTTTCTTCGTGCTACTAGTTGTCGGTGGCGGGGTTGGTGGTGGAGGTTGTATTCACGGAGCTCCCACTCTATAGAAGTTCTAAGGTTGGTGGTTCAAGGGATAGGGGAGCAGGTGAATGGGATTTGCTTTGGGTGAAAACATTTAGTGGGAAGACATTTTTGCCCTTCGCCACGTTAGCAATAGAAACGGTGTTAGCTGAATTTCCGTTTTTTGCTAACGGAACAAACCATAAGGTACCACTTTATTAGGGTTAAAACCACAAGTCAGAAAGTGATTAGGGTTGAAACCACAGAGTCTTATACTGTAATTATCCCCTATATATATATATATATATATATATTAGTAAACAACCACGTGTTTCACACGTAAACAAAAAAATTTATTTGACTCGTAATATATAGAATATAAACAATTAAACTTATTATTATTATTATTAAATAAAAATTTTAAAAATAATAACAGCTTTATTTATATAACAATTTGATATTAACTTAAAATAGTTATAATTTATTACAATTTTTATAAATCTTTTATTTAAATAATTATATGATATTACTTCAATATTTTTTATAATTGATTTTTCTCAACTCTAGAACTGATTTCATATATAAAAAATACTATGGTCAAAATTAATTATAAGATAATAAACTATTATTAGTTATTTGTTAATGAAAAATTTAAAAATAATAAAAGTTATATGTTCTTTATATAACAATTTAAATATAACAATCCCATTAAACTTATAATTTATCACAATTTTAGTAAATTTTTTATTTGAGTTATGACACTTTATTTCTTCAATATTTTTAATATTAATACTTTTATTTACATTAAAATTAATTTAATGTAATTTTTAAGTTCAAATAATAATTAAATGATAAATATTAATTAATTTAATTTTAACTTTTTTGTTAAGTTTTATAAAAATATCTAAAAACAATAATTATACTACTTTTTTTTATTGAAAATATAATTTCAAACGAATTATGTACTCTATCTTCTATTTATTAATTTTAATTTATAAAAATATCTACTTTTGAAATAAATTATATGCTTTTCTATTTTCATGAATTTATTAATTTTGATTTTAATTATTTACTTATTAAATTTAATATAATAAGACTTATAAAATTATTTTATCTAATTTGATTTATATTAGTTAAAATATAAGTAGACCTAATTAAAATAAAAACTATATATTTTTAACAAAAATATAAATTAACATAATTAAAATAGAAAATATACCTTCAATTAAATATATGTTAATTAATTTCATTTTAATTAGAGATTAAATAGAAGTTAACCTAATTAAAATAGAAAATATACTTTCAATTAAATTAGAATTATACATTTTAATTAATTTTATTTTATTAGATATAAAATAGAAGTTAACCTAATTAAAACAGAAAACATACTTATCATTATATTTTAATTAAATTAATTTTTATTAGAGATAAAATAGAAGTTAACCTAATTAGAATAGAAAATATACTTTCAATTAAATTATAATTTTTGTTAACGATAAGATAGAAGTTAACCTAATTTTTTTTTTTGAGAATAGAAGTTAACCTAATTGAAATAGAAAACAAAATTTCAATTAAATTAGAATTATATTTAGTTAATTCAATTTTTATTAGAGATAAAATAGGAGTTAACCTAATTAATATAGGAAATAGACTTTTAATCAAATTAAAATTATTTTTTAATTAATTTAATTTTATATTTATTAGGAAATGATTAAATTATCCAATTTTTATATAATAATGAGTGAAGACTTTATCATAATTTTGCATGTCTCCCTTTGTGTATATATATATATATAGATTTTTGGATGATCTATGGATTAGAAATCTATAAATACTCCGATGGATGCGTGTGGAATAAAAGAATTGATTGAGAGTAGGATTATGTTTAGATCCTTTAGACTGTATATGTATCAGCAAGTTCTTTTGCTTGTGAGATTCGAGCTGTTTGTTTTTCTCCCAGTTTAAGTAGGAAATATCCACAAGGGAACCTTATCTTTTATCTTTTCTCAGTACTATTTGGACATTAACACCCACAACCCACAAAAAAAAAAAAAAACAAAGAAAAAAAGCCCATCAATCTGGGTCCTCGGATCTAGTTAATTAATTATTTAGTTATCAAATATATATTTTTAAGTTTAGACTAGTGAATAATTTGTAAATAACAAATTCTCCTCTCTCTCTCTCTCTCTCTCTCTCTCTCTCTCTGAGTTTACTTTATATTAGGCTTTGATCTTTGTATTATTATCCTGTAGCAGGATGAACTCTAATTGGGTGGTCTACAGATGACCTAATAAGTCCATTTTATGTAGAGATGTGATGATTTTGATTTTAATTAAAAAATGTTCTTCTATCGAAAAAAAAAAAAAAACAATTTATGAATAACAAATGATAAAATATGAGATTGACTCAATAATAAATAAAATGAAGTTTGAACTAAATAAAAGCTCAGCCTGAGCCTGAGCCTGAGTTGATTTATACCCCTAAACACGTGTACATAAAACCAGTGGTTTTATAAAATGTAACAAATCATCTAGTTACCCAGATATGCTAATCCTATGATTACATCAACTCAGACACCTTATTGAGGATATTGTAATAAAACCATAAAGAGTCGGAACAATAGCTGAACAGCACTAACAACAACCAAACAAATTGACAACATATAGCATGATTCCTGCATGCAATTATTTCTTTTCTTATAATGAAGAAAGTGGTTTTTAATTATCATAAACCAGAGTGGTAGCTTTTATTGTTGATGATGGAGTTGAATTCTATTTTCAATTCAAGGGCACTGACTCTTGACGCCATGGACCATCACATAATCCCAGTTCTTGCACTTGTCCAAGTTACCAGTTGTTCCTGGTGGAACACACTTGCATTTTTTACAGCATGCTGTGCACACTCTCATGCAGGGCCTTTTGTTCCTGTGTGTCTTGCATCGCTCCTCGCAGAGAGGGACACAACCTGCATAGCGAAACCACATTGTGTCATATGAATAATGTCGTATAAAAACAAAAATCTGCAACTGTCTAATGTGCAGTTTACTTACCATACTCCACGGGAGTAGGTGCTTTTGATGGGGTAACGTAGTGAATTAGTGGAGGTTGAGGAGCTAGCTTTGGTGCATGATGAGACTTCTCTGGTGTTGGAGCTTTCTTTGGGGCATGATGGTAATGAGACTTCTCTGGAGCTGGGGCTTTATCATGATCATGATCTGGTGCTGGTGCAAGATGGTGATGGTGGTGATGATGGTGGTGGTGATGATGATGAGACTCCTCTGGAGTGGGAGCTTTCTCTGGGGCATGATGGTGATGAGACGTCTCTGGAGGGTGAGCAGGAGAATGCGTCGGAGGATATGGAGCTTTAGCTGGGGCATGTGCAGGAGAATGCGTCGGAGGATATGGAGCCTTAGGTGGGGCATGTGCAGGAGAATGCGTCGGAGGATATGGAGCCTTAACTGGGGCATGTGCAGGAGAATGCGTATTCGGAGGATATGGAGCCTTAACTGGGGCATGTGCAGGAGAATGCGTCGGAGGATATGGAGTCTTAACTGGGGCATGTGCAGGAGAATGCGTCGGAGGATACGTAGGAGGATATGGAGCCTTAACTGGGGCATGTGTAGGAGAATGCGTCGGAGGATATGGAGCCTTAACGGGGGCATGTGTAGGAGAATGTGTAGGAGGATATGGAGTCTTAACCGGAGCATGTGCAGGAGAATGCGTCGGAGGATATGGAGCCTTAACCGGGGCATGTGCAGGAGAATGCGTCGGAGGATATGAAGCCGTAACTGGGGCATATGCAGGGACATTCTGATAATGCAAAATCAAGTTCAACAATCTCAATTATTTATTTTTTTTTATAAGCAATATTTTATTTTTTATTATTTCTTGGCTGTTATTTATTAAGCAAACAAAAGAAATCGTATTATGATATTACCTCTCGGATCAGTTCCTCTTCAGCAGCTGCAGCCTACACAAGCAAGAAATCATCAAGTTAAATAAAAGAAAATCTACAACAACAAAGAATTGCATGCAAAAGAGATGGAGATGAAGAAGAAGCAGCAACAAAATGTACCATGGTAGTGACAAGAAGAAAAGAAGCAAATAAAAAGAGCAAGCTAGCTTGCAAAGCCATGACGAATCAGAGAAAAGAATAGCCAAGTTAAGTGTAATAGCTTTTGTTTGCTTGATATAAAGAAGGGTACAGGGAAGATGGTATATATATAGATCAGAAGATAGCAAGCAATGATGCATCAAATTTCCTTTTTATTTATTTATTTTTTTGGCCTGTAATGCATCAAATTTCGATGTCAGCTTCACTAGATAAAATTATGAAATCTCCTTTACGTAAAAGTGGCTGATGGGGGTATGCTTTTAAGGGTTTAATGTCACATGGCTCAATGGCATTGTCCATTATTCTTATATTGTTATTAACCAGTTTGAAAAATTTAACAACGTGAATTCTTGCTGATTTTCGGGTCTTGGTGCTTATTTTAGTCCTTGTAGTTAAATAACATTCATCATTCAATTTCAACTACAAGTCAGGAAAAAACTTGATAATTTTGCACACAAAGTCCAAATGGTTAGATTAGTGGAGTAAGATCTCATTGAATTTCTTGGTGAGAGTTAGTGGGAGGTTCAATGTTCAAATTTTCAGTAGGTCAAATTCTTTTAGGCCAGTACCAGCCATAAAACACAAATGAAAAATGTGGTGTGGTGTGAAAATACCTTTGTTGCATAAAAAAAATTAATTATTCACATGCAAGATCCAATCATATCGGTATGAGTTAAGAATGATCATGTACTATCCCGAGGTGCATTTTGAGTCCCTCTAAATGCTGCTCATTGGGTTGCACTTGAAAAGGTTCTTCCTAAAAGGAAAGTCAAACTTGCGACTAAAATATATACTGGTCGAGCGGAATTGAGCTAAGGTATCTTGTTTGGTTATTCTATCTAGTTGATGCAAGCAGTTATTTTTCTTGATATATGCAGAGTTGAATTCAACCTTCAACCATGGAAGAACTTGGAAATTATATAATAGAAGCTTAGTTAATATTACCTGTTTTTGTGTTCTTTCTTCTAGTTAATATCTGAGGTCAGAGTTCAACTTGTCTCATCGCAAGAAAGCTGAAGTAGGTGACATCTTGACAGGTAAATATACGACCTGAACTTCTACTTTATAAAATTCCAAATTGCTTCTTCTGAGATTATTTTTGTCTTCCCAATACACAGACATTAAAGGAACTTGCAGAGATCCTAAAAAATGCACCTGCTTACTTAAGCAAAACCAGAATGAAATGTGTGAATTTGGCAAAATTTTTTTATCCATTGATATCTTTAAAAGTGCAGATCTTTAAAACCCTTCATAGGAAGTAAGGTTTTGCCAAATCACTCAACAGTTGGGGGATTGTAAGTAACAAATGAGCAATAACTAAAATTCATGAAACATAAGATTTTTACAAAATTCATAGTCGTCAATCCAAACAACACCTTCCTGGTTTGCACAAAGCACAAACTTTTACACGTCTGGATTAAGCGATTCGCAAGATAAAGGACTAAGAAAGAAATTTCCAGTAACGAAACACAACGAATTTGGCAAAGGAAACCAAAACAAAAATATAAAGTGTAGAATAGTATTTCGGTATACTATTACCCAACTAGAAGATGTTGAGACAAGCCAGCGAGGGAGTAATTAAATAGAAACTACTCTTTAAGGACATCTTGAGTTATATGGTTCTATTCCTGTCATTGTTAATTTAAAAGAAGAGGATTGTCTTCTGTTGTGCAGTCCATCGATGTGCTAAGGCCATATGACCTTCCAATTTACCAAAAAAAAAAAAAAATTTAGACATAATGTCATCAATGAATGACTACGCCAGTGATGCTTGGCCTCTATAGCATCACCTAGAGATCCGGGTTCAAATCCCTCCTGCCCCGTATTGAGACAAAATGTCATCAATGAATTACCACCCAATTTGCAAAAAAAAAAAAAAAAAAAAAAGAGACAAAATGTCATCAATGAACAACATTTAGACGCTAGTGATGCTTGGCCTAGTGGCAAGCTCTATGGCATCAGCTAGAGATCCGGGTGGGTTAAAATTCTCCCTCCCCCAGTTTGTAATGGTCAAATAAATGAACAACATTTATAGCAGCCTGAATGGTATGGACTATAGAGTTTCCTTCCAACTTATTAAAATTTTGAGCACTTATGTTTCAAAATTTTGAGAAAATGGAATGTAGACAACAGGTTACATGAGACATGACCGCAAATCCTGTTTACCTGAAGCATCAGGGAACTTAGACTTTAGAGTTGCATGAATCATTACAGACTATCCATGATCTTCTGTGAAAGCCTGATACATGCCATTTCCTAGAGACATCATTTCCTGATACATGCTCTGATGCTCTTCAACAAATGACTCGTATTTTCTGCAGGCTTATCAACCTCTAATAACATCTCATGTTGTGTGTTGCTCTGACGTTGTTCATCGTTTGATCATGTTCCGGAGGCACCTCAGCCATGCAGAACATTTCCAAGTTTCTACAATTCTTCCTGAGAAGCAATATTTTCTTAAAATTTCTCCATGTTTGCTTAAGGTTACTAATCTAACAGTCTTCTATGGTGACTGTGTGATTTTTGAATTTCTAATTGTGTCATATCTAGATGCTTTATCCGTTTTCCATCAAGCTGAATGATGCTCGCCAATTCAATTAGCGGTGTTCACAGGTTCTTCATCAACCTCACCAAATGGATGCCTGGTTCTGCATGCATTACATCTAAACCCACCACTTCTAGAGCCCATGTATGCCTTGCTTTATTGTGGTGATCTTCACCAAATGATCAAAGAGGGTCAAGGGGCTTTTCCTCAACTGTAGCAGCAGGTCTGCGCTTGCAACCAGAAGGAGCATATGAAGTTCAGTGTCCTTACTCCTCATTCAAACCTGATCGGCAACAAATTCCTCAATACAACACAGCAAAAATGTCAACAATGATATGGTAACGATAAATTTCAAACTAAACTTGAAGTCGGAAGTCTTATGCATACAAATCCAACAAGAAACTTCAAGTCTAAAGTCTAGTTTATACAAATCCAATAGGACTTCTACAGTAATAGCAGTACACAAGTCCTGAGATTCACGCACCACAACAGGATGCTAATATATTTAAGTAATGAATGGTGGACTCAATCATCCAAGTCGGATCTTAATTGTGTAATCTAGTTATGTATAAGATTGACCAAGTTGTACTAGGTTCATCTTCATTTTCACTACCATGCCAGTTTATACTCTGAGAGCACTTGGAGATCTTACAGTCAAAATAGTGACATAAGGACCTGTTGGCTTTCTTTCAGAACCTACAAAATCAGGCAGTTGGGTGCTAAAATTTTATTGCTTAAAAATTGTTTAGTTACACTTTATTATAAGCCTCTAAATGAGGGAGCACCCTCAGTAAGAATAGGATTAATGAAGGATATAGTTCTTCTAGTGTCCTAACTGAAACCAGAAGGGATACGTCCCAAGAGGGATACGGCCCAGAGAAAAGACAGGGATACATCCTAGGGAAATAAAGGCCAACAACACGAAGCCCAAACCTCCTGGTACTGTTCATCTTCCTCCTCTTCATCCTACTCCGAAGCACGTCCTTGCACCATACCTGAACCAGAAGAGAGAGAAAGCTGTTAGCCAACGATAGCGACAGTTAACAAATACCGCAGGACCACCAGCAAGCACAAGGCACGTCGGCACTGGCAGTACAGGAGAATCATCCCTGCAGGCCTGTATCAGACAGTGCCTGAAACGCCTGCACTACCAAGCGCACCTGCAAGACCCCGCGCGACAAGGGCAACGGTTGCTGACGATCAACGACAGCTCACCCAGCTCCATCTTGCAAAGAGGCGCACAACCGGAACCAGAGAAGGAACCACGTGAACAGCGCCCTCGACCATTCTCTAAATGCCACCTGGATTGGTAAGCCACTATATATAACAAGCACATGAGCAGAATAGAGGTAACACACTAAAAACCCTACAAAAACCTTATTTCACTTAACCATTCCCTCTAGAAAGTCCCTAACTTGACCGTCGGAGTGGGTTGGCTGGCACCTCGCCCAGCTGATCTTCTCACCGGTGCACTATTTTACAGGTATCACACTTCCCTGAAAACGGACCGGACGTATCAATTGGTGCGGTGAGCGTGGATCCATGACGGTTACAACGGAGACCCATGGAGAGACCTCAGACCAAGAGACACCACAAGCAACTATAGGCGGACCCAGGCTCTTTGGAACACCGCCAACCGACCTTTCAACCTTACTGAATCCTGATCCCTCATCAACCACAAACATCGCTGGCACATCTCGGAGCCAGCCTGACCCACTACCTGCCTCACGCACAAACCAAATACCAAACCCAGAAGCAGCTGCTATCATGGCTGTTCTTCAAAAACTCACGGCTGCTGTAGAAAACTTAACAGAGAACATGACAAAGAAGCAAACTTAGGAAGAACCAGACCAGGAGAGAGCCTGTACGGCGGAAGGAGCTACCGATACCCCTACCCAAGAACAGAATGCAGATGACGAGGAGATTCAAGCACAGGCCCGTAGCTCGTGAGGAGCTAAGGGCAAGGAGAAGGTGACCGCTAATGAAGTAAACCCCTCTTCTTTGGGGAGACACACCGGAGCATATATGGATCAAGAACAGTTACTTCAAACGATCCAGAGGGTGGTAAAAAGTATGAAGCTAGATGGAGAGGGCAAGGGGTTTAATCTTAGAGACACTTCCTCACTCTCTGACGCGATTATCAACGACCCGTTCCTTGACAAATTCAAGATGCCCCCTTTAAGTCCCTATGACGGATCGACGAACCCTGTCAGTCATGTCAACACTTACAGAACCACCATCCATTTACAATCTACCAAAGATTCAGTCCTTTGCAAAGTATTTCCCACTACTTTGAAAGGCGTGGCTCAAGAATGGTATCAGGGGTTGGATAGAGGCTCCGTATCCAACTTTGCCCAATTATCCCAGGCCTTCACAGCTCGATTTGTCACGTGTATCCCCTTGAGAAGGGTTTCGGCAGACCTCCAGAAGTTATCGCAAAAGGAAGCAGAATCACTGAGGGATTTCGTGGAAAGGTTCAATAGAGAAGC
>CATIWK010047044.1:0-16441 GCA_949634005.1 Mallotus japonicus | reverse complement strand
TTTGGTCCAAAATGAAATGCTTGCAAAAGCATTTATGGCCAAAAACGCCAATCTTAGGAAGATTTGGATCCACAATTTTATTCAACAAAATGAAGGCTAAGTCATATGACTTGAAATATTTATGTTAAAAGTTTATTATGTAATGATTTTTTAATTGATTACTAGTATTGTGAACTTTTTATTATTATTGTCATGGTTGAAACTTATTAGGTATTTTATCCTTGATAAAGTGGAGGATCTTTTAATTATATAATATGTAAGGTTTGTTTTATATCAAATTTTTTTGTTGAGTTTGCAAGTATTATAGGTCCTAAAGTTTCATTTGATTAAACATAATTTTTATATTAAAATATTTAATCATTGATATGAAAGTACCCATTATAGATAAGGAGTTTAGCAATATAATTCTCTAGGAATTTATAATTATCTTAAAAATTGTAAAAGTAACCATTTCTATAAAATATAGTATTGGCTCTCTGGAAAAAAATTTTCACCAAACAAACAATAGAAAATATTTTCCAACTGTTTTCTAGTGTTGTAGCCAAACATCGAAAAATATTATATTTTCATGGAAAATATTTTCTCTGAAAAATATTTTTCAGAGGTAAAATATTTTCTGTGAGCCTAAATTTACAATTTTTCCTAAATTCTCAGAGATAAAATATTTTCTGTGAGCCTAAATTTACAATTTTTCCTAAATTCTATAAAATCTTTCAAAATAGAGTCTACAAAATTCATTCAACTCTGTAAAATTCATTAAAGTCCGTAAACTCTACAAGTAGTCACTTGAAAAATTTAAAAGTGCTAATTGAATACACCCCCGAAGTGTCTTGCTGCTAACTAGCACCAGGCAAAGTAGCGGCCAGGCAGTAGGCTAATCTCCATTTCCAGGGTTTTTCTTTAAAGGTATGATACTGTTTCGATAGAAATGAATTCCCAGATCAGATATCTCCATTTGTTTCTTTTCCTTTGTCTATTTCTTAGTTCCCAAACAGTCTTTTCCTGGAAAAAGGACGAGTTTAGAAATTGCAATCAAACCCCCTTCTGCAAACGAGCCCGCTCCCGCAAGCCCGGCGAGTGTTCCTTAATCGCCCATGAAGTTACCATCTCCGACGGTGATCTCACTGCTAAGCTCTTTCCCAAAAATCCACGGCCACAAGAATCAGAACAAGATCAAGAAGAAATCAAGCCCTTGATCCTCTCTCTCTCGATCTATCAAGATGGCATCATGCGTCTCAAGGTGGATGAGGCGGACCCACCCAAAAGACGCTTTCAAGTTCCCGATGTAATTATCCCGGAATTCGTGAACCGGAAGCTCTGGCTCCAGAGGATTTCAACAGAAACAATAAACGGCGATGCTGATCCTTCCTCAGTGGTCTACTTATCAGATGGCTACGAGGCTGTTCTCCGTCATGATCCGTTTGAGGTTTATGTTCGTGAGAAGATGAAAAATTCAAATTCTAATGAGGTGCGTGTGGTTTCGTTGAATTCTCATCAGTTATTCGATTTTGAGCAACTGAGAGTGAAAAAGGAAGGGGATGATTGGGAGGAGAGATTTAGGAGCCACACAGACACAAGACCTTACGGTCCCCAGTCCATTAGCTTTGATGTCTCATTTTATGGTGCTGATTTCGTATCTGGGATACCAGAGCATGCCACGAGTCTCGCCTTGAAGCCTACCAGAGGTCCTGCAGTCGAATTTTCTGAGCCTTACCGATTGTTTAATTTGGATGTTTTTGAGTTCTTACATGACTCACCTTTTGGACTCTATGGCTCCATCCCTTTCATGATTGCGCACGGTAAGACTGGAAAAAGCTCAGGATTCTTCTGGTTGAATGCGGCTGAAATGCAGATTGATGTTTTAGGAGATGGATGGGATGCTGAGTCTGGGATTTCTCTAACTTCTGGGCAGAGCAGGATTGATACCTTTTGGATGGCAGAGGCTGGAATTGTGGATACCTTCTTCTTTGTGGGTCCTGGGCCCAAGGATGTCGTCACTCAGTACACAACTGTCACTGGAAAGCCTTCAATGCCTCAGCTCTTTGCAACTGCTTATCATCAATGCAGGTGGAATTACAGGGATGAGGAAGATGTTGAAAATGTGGATTCCAAATTTGATGAGCATGATATTCCTTATGATGTTCTTTGGCTTGATATTGAGCACACGGATGGTAAGAGGTACCTCACATGGGATCCCGTGTCGTTTCCACATCCAGAGGATATGCAAAGGAAGTTGGCAGCAAAGGGAAGGCATATGGTGACTATTGTTGACCCTCATGTTAAGCGGGATGAATCCTTCTTTTTGCACAAACAGGCTACAGAGAAGGGTTACTATGTGAAGGATTCAAATGGGAAAGATTATGATGGGTGGTGCTGGCCTGGTTCATCATCCTACTTAGATATGTTGAATCCAGAGATACGATCATGGTGGGTTGACAAGTTCTCCTACAATGAGTATGTGGGTTCGACGTCTTCATTGTATATTTGGAATGATATGAATGAGCCCTCTGTGTTCAATGGCCCAGAGGTATGGTTCTTTATTATCATATGATATTTTCTTTATATTCACAACAATTCATAATAAGATGATTTATGCATAGCCTTTTGCATACGTCAGAAATTCCTGATTTACATGCTTATAAGTTGTAACTCTAGTCCTCCCTTTGACTATTAGCTTAACGTGAGGCTCATGCATTTTTTGGCGACTTTTGTTTTTGTTGTCTTCTTTGCAAATAACCCTTGATTTCTTTAGGAATGTCTTTTTTCTCCTTTTATTGCTATTGATGCTCCATGCCCATTTTAATGCTATTGACATTTTATGAGCTTTTCATTGCCAGCTATATTATTTTTATTAAAAACAGTGTTACATACCTTTAGTATCATGCTGTTTCACCCTTTCTGGCATTCAAGCATGATCTGGATATCATGTTTGATGTCCTGATTTTTCCAAGTTGGAAGATTATAACAAGTAACTTAAGTTTCCTCATAGGAAAATTGACTAAAACATATGAATTTTCAAAATTTAGTACTATATTTGCTAGAATTGTTTTCCCTAGGCTATTTCATGATTTTAGTTACTTGTAAAAAGACTCATTTTGGTTAGTGCTTCTGTTTTATTTATTTAGTAAAGATGAAGATCCCAGAGTTCAGTGTTCTGTCTATTTTTTGTATTTAAAATTTAATCAAGTTACAATTTTTTTTTGTAAAATTTTGATATTTACATCTTACTACATATAACCTATAGAGGATTTGATATGCTACATAAGGATGATGTTATTATTAGTAAATTTATTTTTGATAATTTTTTCTCAGTAACAACTAAGAGTTGATAAGAAAAACTCCAATATGTCTGACTTTTGGAATCAGCAATTGTGAACTCTAGAGGATCCCTAAATATTCATTTCAATAGCTTGGAAAAGCACATTTGTTAATTGTTCTGGTTGCTGAGGGCTGAACAATTAACAGATATTTTGATAGCCGAACTAAATGCTCCAAGGTATTCCATCCAGAGATCATATGTAATCACTCATGTGGGCTGAGCTATATTCCATCCGGAGATCATATGTAATCACTCATGTGGGCGGAGCTATCTGTTAGAAGTTCAACTAATGGGGAAGCATTTCACTTACAAGAATTTAGGAGGTGTTTTTTTGCATAATGCATGTTTAGAAGGTGTGCCACTTTTGTCTAAGAGGGAGTTTAGAGAAGTAGCTTGCTCATTGTCTTCATGGCTTACCTATGCCAAACTAAATGGAATTCAGCAGAATTCTTGCTGAAGTTGGATTCCTGTTGAAGATTTTAAATATGACTTCTACTCATTTGCCCAGAATTCACTAGAATTTTATTTGAACCTCATTGGGTTTAGAGTGCAGTTTTCAAGGGGTTTCAATCAAATGCTTATTAGCATGTTCTTAATGCGGAGAACTGTGAAAGCTTTCCAGGTTGTGCCCGATGTACTATTTGTTCCTACCTTTTCTTCAACTTGATCATAATTTTCCTGAATTTTTGAGCCACTTACACAGCAATGTTTTATTAATGCTCTGGTGACCGTCTATTATTAAAAGAATTTTTACCATTCGAGTTCTTGAACAGAATAGCTATTTAGTTCATAGTGCTTATGCATAGCAATGGTGCTTGCACCTTTAAATTTTGTATGATAAAACTAAAGTGTAATGCATGAAACATTATGAAGTAAATGCGTATTCCGTCTAAAGGTGGGGACCTAAAGTTCTATCTAATAAATTTGTTATTGATTGGTCAATGGTAGGACTGATAGTTAAATTTTGGGGAACTTCATAATACAAGTTTAAAAAAAGGATAGGACTTGACTGCATATATGCCTAACATCAAGGATGCTTTTTATTAAATTGGACTATAGGATTCCACAAAACAAAGTGTCCAAAGCAACTGAACTCTATTTTATGATTAGTTAACAATGCCAAGAGATGCTTTGCATTATGGAGGCGTGGAACACCGTGAGTTACATAATTCGTATGGGTATTACTTCCACATGGCAACATCAGATGGGCTTTTAAAGCGTGGAGAAGGCCGAAACAGGCCTTTTGTCTTGGCAAGAGCATTCTTTCCTGGAAGTCAAAGGTATGGAGCTGTTTGGACGGGAGACAACACAGCAGAATGGGATCACTTGAGGGTCTCAGTTCCAATGATTCTGACACTTGGTATAACTGGAATGCCATTCTCTGGTAAGCATGATATCTTTGTTTTCATAATGTGTAGCACCTCATTTCTTTGATAATCACACCTTCCCCCCCAAAACATTCTTTAGGTGCGGATGTTGGTGGATTCTTTGGGAATCCGGAGCCTGAATTACTAGTTCGCTGGTATCAACTTGGTGCTTACTATCCTTTCTTTCGAGCTCATGCACACCAGGACACTAAGAGAAGAGAACCTTGGCTATTTGGGTACATTTCTTACCTTCCAAGTGGTTGGTTGCACAATTATAGATTATGCGTGCTAGGTTTACTTATTTTATTTTATTTTTAGGATCTCTTGCAAGTGCTGCTTATTTTTATTATCATTAAAGTTGGTTTTGATTAATCATTATTTAACATATAAACAAACTAGGTAATAGATTGGCAGTTTTCCACTGAAGGAAGTTGTGATGTGAACAACATGTGACAAAGTTAAACCCCCCATCCCCCCTCTTTTTTTAATTGTTGTTTCATCTATAAATTTTCAATGTTGATCAGACTATGCAAATGAGCTTAGCGTGACCCATTCAAAACTAATCAATTTAAGACAACAAGAAGAAATAAAGCAGCTCATGTAGCTTTTGATCAGACACAGATAGCCTATACAGGGGAGGAAATTTTATACTGTTAGGGCCCTTGAAATTCTTATGTCTTGTCTACTGATATCTTAGACTTTCATTTTTTGATACAATAAGGACTTGTTCAATGTTAGTTTCATTTCCATCACCTAACAACAGTTCATGGGGCTGAATAGCCAGAACTTTAAAATTGAAAAAAGTTCAGGCGCCTCAAAAATGGGTTCTGCCAAATTATTAAGCATAAGTATACTGCTACTTTTCTTGAAATGTTGAACCCATTTGATATTCTCGAGGGTCTTGAGCTCTTGGATTCTTAATGCAGTATACAAAGAAGCCCCAATTGATGTTGTAGAATTGCATAGAAGAACTTGGAGATTTGTTCAATATTTGCATGGTGTCGGTGAGAGAGTCTGATGATCTGTTGGTTAATGTGCTAGAAACTTTAGTTATTTATTGCTGCTAGCTTGACACTTATTTGACACCAAGTGAATTTTTATTTTACTCATGAAGGTCAATTATACCTGTAAAAGAATCTCGTACACTCTGAAAGTATTATTTAGTCTCTGCTGTTTTTGAATATATAAGTCAATCTCGGAGTCTTAACATTCTTAAATGTCGGTGAGATAGTCTGATGATCTGTTGGTAAATGTGCTAGAAACTTTAGTTATTTATTGCTGCTAGTTTAACAGTTATTTGACACCAAGTGAATTTTTATTTTACTCATGAAGGTCAATTATACTTGTAAAAGAATCTCGTACACTCTGAAAGGTATTATTTAGTCTTTGCTGTTTTTGAATATATAAGTCAATCTTGGAGTCTTAACATTCTTAAATGATCGCAGGGAGCGAAATACAGAGCTTATTAGGGAGGCCATACGCATTCGTTACATGTTGCTCCCTTATTTTTACACATTATTTAGAGAAGCAAATGCTAGTGGTATTCCTGTTATGCGTCCTTTGTGGATGGAGTTCCCTTCTGACGAAGCTACTTTCAGCAATGATGAAGCTTTCATGGTTGGGGGCAGTCTTCTTGTGCAAGGAATCTACACTGAGGTGCTATTAGAACCACATTTTTCTTAGTAATACACCCCGTAATATGCTAGTGCAACTTGGTATTTTAAAAATACTCTAGAAACATCCCCTCTCCCCTGCCCGAGGCTTTATTTGGTTAGGCTAAATGTCCCAGTAAGGTTCATAGTTAACTGGTCAACAGATGAATTTGCAAATTTAAAATCAATTTGATCCTTCCTCTTTTGACATAATATCAAACTCAACCATAATGAAATTTAGTCATTTTGAATAAAATATCCATTTCTTAATTTATTCTAATATTTGACAAAAATAATGATTGTTTTTTTACTTATATATTAATGCATATAAAGTATTTTTACATTTAGTTTATGGAACTTTTTTTTTTTTTTTTGCTTTAGGTTTTATTCCGTTAGACTAAATAGTTTTTATCAATTAGTCAACTGGTCAAGTGATTAATTTGAAAATTTAAAAATTCGATTTGATCCTCCAACTTTTGACATAATATCAAACTCAACCAAATTAATTTTAGTCATTTGAAATAAAATATTTACCTTTAAATATAATTTATTATTATATTTGACCAAAATAATGAACACTTTGTGTACTTTTGAAATATGATAATATTATATGAATTCATATAAAGTACATTAAAATTTAATTTATGTAAAAATATTTTTATACTTTTCCTATATTTATTTTTAGTACTTCTCCCTTCTGTTTTTTTCCTTTTTAATAATGACGTGTGTTATTTATGGCTACCCAGCAAGCTAAGCACACATTTGTATACTTGCCTGGGAAAGACTCTTGGTATGAACTCAGAACTGGAACTGCACTTAAGGGAGGTAAAACGCACAAGTTGGAGGTTTTAGAGGAGAGTGTTCCTGCTTTCCAAAGGGCTGGAACTATTATACCAAGGAAAGATCGGTATCGTCGAAGCTCCACACAGATGGTGAATGATCCTTATACTCTGGTATGTAATTGATATCTGATTCTATTAGGAAATGCTTATTGCAATGCCTTACAAGCTCTATGTAATTGATATCTGATTTAAGCATTCTATGACTAAAGACTTTTTTTTGGTAGTTCTTCAGTATTCTATAATTTTATTTTGGTGTCATTTAAGTGATAATATTTGACACACACTTTAATCTCTCTCCTTTGATGGTAAGAAATTATTTTTAAATTTAAATCAGGTTTTTATAACTTTGACTTTGACATCTCCTGCCCTCCCTTGCTCTCCCCTATTGTTGTAGGAAATTAAACCACTTGTACTGGTGCTAAAAAAAATAAACCACTTGTACTGGTGCTCAAAAAAAAAAAAAAAAAAAAAAAGAAAACTTAAACTTTTACTTAATAATAGTGTCATTTTCTAATGTGATCAGAATCTTTTTATAAAGTGAAAATGTGAAAGATTTTATTTTATTTTTTACATTTTTTTGTTATTATTACCATTAGAAGTACCATGAACAGACTTGTCATACTCTACCTATCAAATAGCATAAAACTATAAATTTTTAGATGCGTGAGGAGGGAGAAATTATAATTATTGCAGATCTCAGATCTCATAATTATAAAAAATTAAAATCACAAGATATCAGAGGGTCACAGAAATAAAAAATCTCAAACCCTTGATAATAAACAATAAAAGCACAGGGTATTTGTTTCAAGTTTTTCCTAAATTAAACACGGTTAAAATGAATAAATTTAAAATTTTGAAACCAAATTGCAACAAAGTATATATAGTTTGCTGACCATCCATACAATTTGTGTGTTTGTTGCTTCAACCTGTGAGTCACGTTGCATATTGGTATCTGTTAGGTTGTTTGACCTGTAAGTACCTAAACTTGCCTTTTTTTTTTCATCATCCCTCTTCTTTTGTTTGTTGCCACACAATTTATAAGAAAGCAGAAACAATATCAATCTGCATTAAACGATGAGGTTTGGTCCTTTGGAGACCGGAGAAGAGCATGGATCTTTCCACGAGAGACTGGTAAAGCTAGGGTATTTACATTTGAAGTCTTCTTTTCTTCCCTCCTCCAGTTTTTTCCTCTTAATGAGTTTGGAAAAAATGAAGGTCTTTTCCTAATTGTGTTTATTTTAGTTTTTTTTAGATAATTAAATGAGGTAAATTACAGCAGTACTTGCACATGTGGCAAAAGACATAGCAAGCTGAGGCAAAAGTGGGACCCACATATGCAGCAACACAAATTTGGGCGGAAGCACTTGAACGCATAGTAATTTTAAAGTTTAGACATTTTGTTGAACAAAATTAAAAAAAATAATAATAATCCGAGCACCAAAGTAGTAAAAATGAAAAATTTAGACACTGTTTGTGCAATTTTCCAATAAATATTACCCTATTCATTATAAGCAATGAAGATTTGTCATGACTCATGAGTGCATTATTCTCTAAGTATCTAGTTTTCTCTCTGCAATCCTTTGTCAGTTATTTTAGAGCTATATTGTCTAGATTTATTTAAGCTAGTTGTGGTAGTGATTTAATAACCAACTATCGACCAAATTTTTAGTCAGTACCTAATTGTTTGGAAATGATATTTATTATTATTATTTTTTATCAGAAACCCGGATCCTTAAGTTAGTTGTGTTTGATTTGGTTTAAAATGACTTCTAGGACATGGTGCCTAGTATTTTGCTACACTTTTCTTTACATCAGACATCTAGTATTCATTTTACCTCCTTTGTTTTTGGTATGGGCTGCCATTAATTATGACTTGTCTTCATAGGTTATAGCTCTAAACAGTTCTCAAAGTGCTGAAGGTGAGCTCTACGTTGACGATGGTAGAAGTTTTGAATTTTTGCAAGGAGCCTATATCCATCGCCGCTTTGTGTTCTCAAATGGAAAGCTTACATCTGTTAACTTGGCTCCTAGTAGCAATGGCAAATCTCAATTTTCTCCCAAATGTGTCATTGAAAGAATTATTCTGCTAGGGTACTCCTCTCCTGGGTCAAAGGTCGCACTAATCGAACCAGCAAATCACAAGGTGGAAATTGAACTTGGACCACTGAGGCTTCAAGGTGCTGGTGGTGCAAGTGGATCTTCTGTCATAACCATCCGCAAGCCAATGGTTCAAATTGCTGATGATTGGACAATAAAAGTTTTGTAAAAAACTTTTCAGGGTCAAATTTTTCACAAAAAGAGAAATATTCTCAATCAAATTGTAGGATGTCGGAATCAACTGAAAAATTATGGTGGTACTTCCTATATTGAGGGTTTTGTTGGAACATAAATGCATAATTTTTAGTGCTTTTGGTAGTTTAACGTACTTTTTTTTTTTGTTCGGTCAGATTAGCGTGCTTGGCTCTTGTTTTGACAATTTAAGTCATGATATCTGCAATCTATTCAAGTCAATGGGTCATAAATGTGTTATGCTACATGGCCAATACGAACATTATCTATTTAATTTTTAAATTCCAACGCACTTTACTTGACACATTTTATTTTATAGACGTTAGAAAATATTTAAACATACCGTGACGTGTTTATAATATGTCTAAAAGATCTACTTGAAGATAAAAATGTTAAAAATTTATTGAAATAGAAAATATTTTCATACATTAAATAAAAATATTAAATCTACTATATATATATATATATATATATATATATATATATATATATATATATATAGAGGTAATGTTTCATTAAAGGCCAAAGGTACAAATTGGATCCTGAATTATGCGTCTAGGACCGGATTGGATCTTTATGTTTTTTTTGTTCACATTTGGAACTTTTTTTTTCAAAATTGTCTCAAATTGGACCTCATGTGGACGGAGCCCTAACAGACGTTGCAAACATGCACAGCTGGACTCGTGGGACCCACCAAAAGGGTCAAATTGGAACTTCAACTTTGTAAATTAAGACATATTGGACCTTTACTGAGTACAATTAAGTCATGTAACTTTTTTTTTACTACAATTAAGTCCTATATGTTAATAAAAAATTAATTTTAAGGGTTACTAACAAAAAAAAATTGATAAATATTTTTTAAAATATATATATAACATAATTATAAAGTTTTAAAAGTTTTAAACCTATAAAATATATATTTTTTAATTTTTTCTTGAATTTAAAAAATTTTACAATTAAGTGATATATATTTCAAATAAATGACCTATTTTATTCATTAATATAAATAGAAAATTGATAATTGATCTAAAATTTAATTTTAACAATTGAATAAAAAAAATTTATTTATCAATTATTGTGTAGGTTTAAAATTTTAAACTAATTAATGAAATTTAAAATTTTTTTGGTCAACCATTAAAATTTAATTTTTTGATTAATTATCAATTTGCTATTTATAATAATGAAATCTCCCACATTGAACAAAGCCAATTGAAAATTTTGTATCAATTATCTTGATTTAGTTAAATATAAGCTATCTATATATGAATTAAAATTTCACAAGAATAAAATGAGTTAAATTTGATTTATAAATGTTTATAAATAAAGTAATCCAAAATTTTAATTTTAATGGTTGACCAAAATTTTTTTAAATTTCATTAATTAGTTTAAATTTTTAAATCTACACATTAATTTTTAAACCTATACAATAATTGATAAATAAAATTTTTTTTATTCAATTGTTAAAATTAAATTTTAAATCAATTATCAATTTGCTATTTATATTAATAAATAAAATTGGTCATTTATTTGAAATATATATCACTTAATTGTAAACTTTTTTAAATTCAAGAAAAAGTTTAAAAAATATATTTTATAGGTTTAAAAACTTTCAAAACTTTATAATTATGTGTTATATATATATATATATATATTTTAAAAAATATTTATCAATTTTTTTTGTTAGTAACCCTTAAAATTAATTTTTTATTAACATATAGGACTTAATTGTACTAAAAAAAAGTTGTATGACTTAATTGTACTCAGTAAAAGTCTAATATGTCTTAATTTACAAAGTTGAAGTTCCAATTTGACCCTTTTTGATGGGTCCCACAAATCCAGTTGTGCATGTTTGTAATGTCTGTTAGGGATCCCTATATGTGAGGTCCAATTTGAGACAATTTTGAAAAAAAAAATTCCAAATGAGAACAAAAAAATTTAAGACTCTAATCCAGTCCTAAACGCAAAATTTAGGGTCCAATTTAAACCTTTCGCCTAGAAAATAAAGATAAAAAATCAATAAAAACTCCCTGTTAAAATATGATGCCACTGCACCAGACAAAAAGTAATGTCCTTTATACATATATATATATATATAACCAATAAAAACTCCTGTTAAAATATGATGCCACTGCACCAAACAAAAAGTAATGTCCTTTATATTTATATACCACCAACATTGATACATCAAATCAATAAATAAATAATATATATTTATTAATTTTTGATAATTAAAAATATAAATATTTAAATAAAATATGTAAGATATATATTATTAATTTATTTTATTTATTATGATATTTATACTCAAAATTAGTAAGTTATATGCTTTAATTAAAATTTAATGATATTTTATCTTTTAATAATATATATCTTTTTTATATTTATTATTATTTTTTTTTATATTCACTAGCCATATACTGTCTAATTTTTTTGCAATTCTAATAAACTTCATAAAAAAATTCTTTTAACTCTTATTTTTTTATATATAAAGTTAACATTTGAAGACTTATTTAAAAAAAAATTTACACTTTTTGTTTCTGAACTGATAGAAAAGTAGGTTTTTTAAGTCATTAAAAAAGTAAGTTACTATAAATATTTGTCATATTACCGAATTAAAAATGGAAGGGTGAATTAATATTTGCTCTTTGTATTTTGATATATTATATTATTTGATTTCTAACATTTAAAATTTATATTATTTTTTCTTCTATTTTACAAAATTATACTGATTACTTATTCTGTCAAATTTTCTGTTACAATTATTATTAGCTAACATGACAAATATTACTTGCTCCTAATGTACAATTAGCCCCTTAATATTTAGAAATTATATTTTTATTATTAAATTAATTTTCTTAGAATTTAATTGTAAAATGATAATTATATCATTTACATAAAATATGAAATGCTTAACTTTAAATTTATATAAATAAAATTTTAATTAAATATCAAATAATTAGTATTATTTTTAGAAATGTCTCTACTTAAATAATAACTTGAAATATTTATATTGCCTTAAAAAAATTAATCAAATCAATTCGCTTTTTAATTTTGATTATTTATTTGAATTGTTAGTTTCGGTTGTAGGGTATGTAAATTAAATTATTTAAAATTATTAATTTCATTCATAAATATAATTTATTTAACTTATTTACTTAATAATTTAAACTAACAATTCAAATAAAAATTAAATTTTAAAGTTAAAAAAGAATCTACTTGATTATTTTTTTACACAATATAAATATTTTAAGTTAATATTTAAATAAAGATATTTTAAGGTTGGGAGTATTTTATAATTATTTGATTAAAATTTTGATTAGACTAAAAATAAAATTTTTTATATTATATTTTGTTAAAATATTTTTAATAAAATTATTATTTTTATAGTAAATTAATGGTAATTTAATTTAACATAAATTTTGTTAAACAATTAGTTTAGTAATAAAAATATATTTTGTAAATTTTAGGGACAAATAATATTATATATTCAAATAAAAGGGACAAGATATTCAAATAAAGAAGCTAAATAATATTTACTTAATAGTTATCATGTTAATGGTAATTGTAATAGAAAATTTGAAGAAAAGATATAGCATAATTTTACAAAACTGAAGAAAGATAATATAAATTTTAAATGTTAGGGACTAAATAATATAAGATAGCAAATCATGGTATCCAAATAGTAATTCACAAGATATGCTTTTTATACAGAGACTACAATAACTCAAAGTTGACCACCTTACCTATTTTGATGAGTGGGGCTTTCCATCTTTTCTTTAAAACCAGCCCAGACACACCAGCATACACACACTCTCACTCTTTGAATTTCACCAAAAGCATCAACACAAAAACCTCTCTTCTCAAGAACCAGACACAAACAGCCTCAGTTAACTAAAACCCAAACCTTCCTTTTTCTTGTTTTGTTTCTCTGCAATAACTACACTCTCTTCTTCTTCTACTACTACCACCACCATTTTATATATCTATGTATAATATCTAAAAGCAGCGGCACAGAAGCACACAGCTCATTTCCTCTCTTCCTTTTCTGTTCCTTGCGGTGATGACCAAAACCTCTATTCCCAAGTAGTACTCCTCTTGATGATGGAAGAGACTAAAGAATCCAATGCTAACAAAAATTGCACCACCAACACCAAGTCTACAACTTTTAGAGGCAGAACTAACACACATAAGCATCAGTATCAATATCACTATCAGTATCAGCATCACCTCTTTCAATACTCTAACCAGTTTGGTTTCTTTAATCACAGCAGTAACCACTACCCAAGTTACTACCCAGCTCTTCTTCCTCTTCCTCCTCCACTACCTCTTCAACTTGCTCTAACTCCTCCTTTTCCTCAAAACCATAGCTTTAGATCAAAAACCCATTTCCACAAACCTTCATGTAAGCTAAATAATCATCCTCCTACTTCATCTGACACCCAAGATTCTGCCGTTGTTGCAATTTCATCAGGTACTGTATGTTGTTCTTCTTGTTGTTTTCTTTGCTTGGAACAAATTCTTTTTTTTTGTTTTCATTGCATGCGTGTTCTTTGGAAGTTGATGTTTGGTTCTTGTCATAAAGATTCTTGATAAAGAATGCTTTTTTATTTTTGAGTTGTTGGCTAGTTTAGAAATAGAACTTGTTCTTGTTCTTGTTCTTGTTGTAATTGTTTCAATGTCTTTCATTTGAATATTTTCTTTGGTTTTAGTTATTGTACATAGTTAATAATCTGATGTTTAACTATGGATTTATTTGCAATGAAAAGAGTACCTTTTTACTTTCGAGAAAAAGAAAAGCAAAAGCTTGGGGAGAATCTAATTGCAAGAACTGATATTTTTCTTATTGTTTTCTTGTTTTGCTGCTACCTCTAATGCATAGAACTTAAATAGTTTAAGTTCTTGATTCTGCTGTAGCTCCAGGTCTTTTAAACCTTCTCATATGATTGAGAATGATAACATACCATGTTGTGAATGGACCAGCTCCAGAGGATAAGAAAGGTTCATCCCAATGACTTACTGTTTCTTTGTTCATCTGAAACCAGCACCAGAGGGGCTGCAACGAAGAGAGAGTCCGCCTCTTAAAGGAAATGATAGACGGAAGGGCATGGGTTCCACTGCACAAGCACTGGTTGTTGCAAGGAGACCAGATTCTGGGGGTATAGAAGGACCAGTTATAACTCTCCTTGCCAACCATTTTCTCGTTAAATTCGATCCCTCGCAGCGAATTTTCCATTACAATGTGGAAATTTCACCTAATCCTTCCAAGGAAGTTGCCAGGATGATCAAACAAAGACTGGTAGAAGAGAATTCAGCTGTGCTTTCTGGTACTTTTCCGGCATATGATGGCCGAAAGAATCTTTACAGCCCAGTTGAATTCCAAAATGATAGGCTTGAGTTCTACATTAGCCTCCCAATTCCAACTAGCAAATCATCATGGCCTTTTAGAGATCTTGATGATTTTCAAGAGAAGCACCAACAACTCAAACTGTTTAGAGTAAATATCAAACTTGTATCAAAATTGGATGGTAAAGAGTTGAGTTGCTACTTGAGCAAGGAAAGTGATGATTGGATTCCACTTCCTCAAGATTATCTACATGCTTTGGATGTTGTTTTGAGAGAAAGCCCTATGGAGAAGTGTATACCTGTGGGAAGATCATTCTATTCAAGTTCCATGGGAGGAACTAAAGAAATTGGAGGAGGAGCTGCTGGGTTAAGAGGATTCTTCCAAAGTCTTAGACCTACACAACAAGGACTAGCTCTTAATGTTGATTTCTCTGTGACGGCCTTTCATGAAAGTATTGGAGTGATTCCTTACCTACAAAAGCGTCTTGAGTTTCTTCGGGACCTTCCTCAAAACAAAACAAGGAGTTTGATAGGTGAAGAAAGGAAAGAAGTGGAGAAGTCTTTAAGGAACATCAGGGTCTTTGTTTGTCACAGAGAAACTGTTCAGAGGTACCGTGTTTATGGCCTAACTGAGCATGCTACAGAAAATCTTTGGTTTGCGGACAGGGATGGGAAGAACCTGAGACTAGTGAGTTACTTCAAGGATCACTATAATTATGATATAAAATTCAGGAACCTGCCTTGCTTGCAGATTAGCAGAAGCAAACCTTGTTATCTTCCTATGGAACTTTGTATGATTTGTGAAGGCCAGAAGTTTCTAGGGAAGCTCTCAGATGATCAGACAGCAAGAATACTTAAGATGAGCTGCCAAAGACCGAAAGAACGAAAAGCCATTATAGATGAAGTCATGAGGGGACCTGTCGGTCCAATGAGGTGATTTCAAAAGTACCTAATTGAATTATGGTTCTTGAAACTTGATTACAGCTAGTATTTTAATTGCTTGTTTTTCTTTTATGTCCTTAGCTGACTTCATTGAATGGATTCTAATAGTTTACACTCTTACTTGACAGTGGTAACAAGGACAGTGAATTCAAACTCCACATTTCAAGAGAAATGACAAAATTGAAGGGGAGAATCCTACAGCCTCCAAAACTGAGACTTGGTAATGGTGGTCTTATACGAGATCTAATTCCATCTCGCCATGATCGCCAGTGGAACCTTTTAGATAGCCATGTCTTTGAAGGAACAAGAATAGAAAGGTGGGCACTGATGAGTTTTGGAGGCACCCCTGATCAGAAGTCCAACATCCCAAAATTCATAAACCAGCTATCCCAAAGGTGTGAACAATTAGGCATCTTTCTTAACAAAAACACAATAATTAGCCCTCAGTATGAGCCAATTCAAGTGCTTAATAATGTCTCCCTTCTGGAATCAAAGCTCAAGAAAATCCACAAAGCTGCCTCAAACAATCTCCAGCTGCTTATATGTATAATGGAAAAGAGACACAAAGGATATGCAGATTTGAAGCGAATAGCCGAGACAAGTGTTGGTGTTGTAAGCCAGTGCTGCTTATTTCCAAATCTTGGCAAGTTGAGTTCACAATTTCTGGCAAATTTGGCCCTCAAGATC